>CAOJBJ011711717.1:0-16994 GCA_948291685.1 Euphorbia celastroides | reverse complement strand
TAAAATAATTTAATAATATATTAGTATAATAAATAATTAATTACAAATAAAAATAATATTTAAATATAATGATGATTGTATTTTAATAATAATAATAATATTTAAAAAATAATAATTTGTTATTATTATATCGATATCATATTATTATTAAAATGAATTGTTAAATGTATGTTTTGAATTGTGTATTGGTTTCCTTTTCTGTTGTACAAATAATTCTGTTGTACAAATAATTATAAAGAAAAGGTTAAGAACCCATTCCCTTTGCTTGACTCATCCAAACATGTAAGCTAATCAAAGGTAAAACCTTTCCTTTCCTTTCTTTTCCCTTTCCGTTTCCTTACCTAAACCAAACACCCCTAAGAGAACATTCATTCAAAAATTTCAAGACAAATACTTTAACATATTTTATTTTTGGTAAAATTCATAATTAGCCTTATGAACTTGTTTCAAGTTATCAACCAATACACTGAACTTTGAAATTTCATAAATAACAATTCAAACTTCATCAAATTAACAACAAACCATCTATACTCCCGTGACTTTTATGTTTTAGCCATCTCACACTGACATGGCTTACTCTGTGTATAAAGACACGTACGTGGATATGATTTTGACCATTCGGAGTGTGCAGCGTCAGCATGAGATGACTAAAAAACAAAAGTCGCGGGAGAATAATTAGGTCGTAGTTATTTTCATGAAGTTTGAATGTTTATTTGTCAATTTTCAAAATTAACATGTGGGTTGATAACTTAGGATAAGTTCATAAAACTAACTATGTTGCCAAAAGTTAAACTCGTATAATATTGCTGCTAAAGGAAATGTTGTTTGTTAAGCCTGATCATTTATTGTCGCATGCATAGTAATATTCTTCCAGGGCACTAATTTAGACGACAAGTAAAGAAATGAATAAGGACATTCCTTAATTAAAGATAATCAATTCATTGTGGTTGGGGTTGGTTGAAGGAATCATTTCAATTTTCAAATCACAAGCTTCTAATTCTAAATTATCATTTTTTGACCATTTTAAATTGCGATTTGTTATTATACACTCTAAGGGTAAATTTGGTTTAGATATTTTTTTTCAACTATTGCTGATAATACATATTTCTAGAATAGTAAAAAATAGTTTTAATATCCAACACATATAATAATTGTTTGATGCTGAAAAGGAAAAAAATATTGTTATGAGTTTAAACACTAGCTAATATATGCTACTCATTGTAATTTCATTAATGCGTCATATTGATGATAGGGTGAGTATTCGATTTTATTGAATCAAATCAAATTGCTTCAACCGACTTATCGATTTTAATTTTATTATAATTTTTTCCGGATGCTTTCCTTTAAATGTAAGAACTACTTCGGTTGAATTAATTAGGAAATGACCCGTGGCATATAGAGAGTAAAATGATGCATTTTCATAAATTGAGAGAGGATAAAGGTACTTCTGGACAAGTTCAGGAGGTGAGAAAAATTTTCAAAAATTCAAAAAGATGAGAGGTAATTATGAACAAATTCAAAAATTAGCATCAATCCATTTAGCCAAAAAGACAATTATTGAAAAGTTTCATAACAGCCATTTTAAAAATTCAAAAGAAAAACACTTTATTTCTAGCAACAACATCTTTTATCGTTATGATTGAAGAGTGGATCCACCGACGACTTAAAAAAGAATATAACACCTAGCTCCAACATTATAACACACACTTTAACACAAATAAATACACAAAACTCCCCATTCGAACCTCATTTTTTCCAAACTCAACACAACATTTATTTCCCTTTAACAAAACCAAGAACTCAATGTCTTATTCATCCCTAAAAAAGAAGTTTCAACCAGCAAAAAAAGCCCTAAAAACCCTCAAAAATTCACTTGAATCGAAACTCCACACCTTCAGCTTCTCTGAATCCCTCAATGCCATCAAAACCACCTCCCACCGCCTCCTCTCCTACTGCTCCCGCCGCCGGCGCCACCGATTCGATAGCCACCTTTATCAGTCCTATTACAGCAGCAACATAAACAGCAAAATCCGTTGCTACAAAAGCTTAGATTTTACCCCAATTCACGTTGACCAATTTTACTCGGCCCACGTGGCTCGATCGCCGGCGACAGCTCCGGCCAGGAGATTTCATCCCCTGCCGGAAGTGAGCCGGCGGTCGGAGTTAAGCAAGGGAAAAATTGTAACTGACAAAATAAAAACGGAAATGGCAACGGAAAATGGCAGAGAAGGTAAGGAGAAGATATTGTATAGTATTGAGGACGCTTGGAGAGAAGTCGCCGCTAAATCTCCACAGCTCCGGCCAATAGATGATAGAGCTGAAGAATTTATAGTATTGAGCAAAGGAAAATTTGTTACTGACAAAATAGCAACGGAAATAGGAACGGAAAAAGGTAGAAAAGGGAAGAAGAAGATATTGTATAGTATAGAGGACGCTTGGAGAGAAGTCGTCGCTAAATCTCCACAGCTCCGGCCAATAGATGATAGAGCTGAGGAGTTTATATGTAATTTCCGGCGAGAAATGAGATTGCAGAAGGAGAAATCGATTGGTGATTATCAAGAAATGTTGGCTAGAGGTACTTGATTGGATTGTTTGTGTTTTAGTAAATTTTGTTGGGAAATTGACAAAGAAAATATGGGTTTGATTGGGGGAATTGTTAGAATATTTTGGTTTTGTGTTCTTTAATTTATTTTACTGCCTTTGCTCTGAATTTTTCCATGAAGTGAAGGTTAGTGTTTTGAATTAAAGACGGTGTTTTGAGTGAGATTTTTGACGTATGTGTTAATTGTAAATTCTTGAGTTATAGAGTACTGACTAATTTGTAAAAGTTATATGGTATTTGTATAATTGCATGTTTGATCACATTATGGTGAATATTATTGATTGCACAGAGATGTCATTCAATTCAAACAAAACCATTACTTCAATTTTTCATCTTTGTGATAAAATATTAGTTTTTTTTAATTGTTATGTATAGGATAAACATATTAATATAATAATAATCTATCTATATATTATTAAAAGCAATTAAGTCTTAAATGACTTTTTGTCCTTAGTCCTTTTATTTATCCTTTTTATTTATGAAAATTAAAAAATTTAAATTACAAAAATTTTATAATAATTTTTATCACAGAAAAGCACCTAAACATGAATTGAAATATCATATATCAATTCCAATTTGAACTAGGAATAGAATCCGTAATTCATGCTAATATTGAAATATCATATATCCAATTTCAATTTGAATTAGGAATGATCTATCCAATTTCAAATTGAATTGGGAATGATACGTAATTCATCCTTTTTAAATTATGTTTGTGCTTAATTGAGTTAGAAATGGATTACGTACTAATCCATCACTTAATTCGTGCTTATAAATTACATTATCTCTTCTTTGTTTGAACCATCTTTATTTCTTTTGTTACAAGGTGTGTTCAATTTTATTTCTTGAGTCAATGGCACTCTTTAATTTATTATATGGTTGTATTTGTCAGGGATCACGAATTACAGGAAAAAAATATCAATTTTTTTATGTCGAAGCACAATCATAATTTGGTGGATGATATTAACTCAACTAAGGTGAAATTAAAGACGGATTTTATATGCAACAAAAATCCGACTAAGATGGCACGGACCCTCAAAGTTCGTGTTCTTCGTCTTTGGACCGCTCCAGAACGCAACAACCCAATATCAAATATATAATTTTGAAATGGTTTTACATGACGAAAATGTATGTTAAAATTTCAGTATATATACTAATGAATTGTACTCATAATATTATATGTTATTGATTATGGTATTGATTTGTTTCTGTTATTTCTATTTAACTTAAGATGACGTTTGGTTTTTAGAATGTGTGTTCCGTAGGAACGAAACTAAATGAATGGAGAATGTGAAATATCATACTTGTGTTGAATAATATGATAGATGTTGGGATAAAAAAATTATTATTTCACCTCTCATATATCAAAAAACCAAGAGATAAAGCATAATAAAATTAAATTTGAAATTTTAAAATCTAAATAATTAATTACTAAAATCCTACCCATAACAAGTATGACATTCAAAGGAATTAAAGCATTTAAAATTTATAAAACCTAACCAATTTTTTCATTCAAATTTTAAAATTCTAAAATTCATAAAAAATATCTAAAAAATAAGAGATAAAGTATAATAAAAAATTAAAATTTTAAAACTTAAATCTAACCAATTAATTGCTAAAGTTCTACTTATATAACAAGTATGACATTCAAATTTTAAAATTCATAAAACAGACACCCAAAAGATAGTAGATAAAGCATCTAAAATTTGTAAAATTCAACCAATCTTTTACTAATATCCTTCATACTTCACTAATATAATATTTTTATTTTATGTTACTTTAGATTTAATTATTCATTGCATGTATAACAATGAAATACTTTTAGTTATTTGATCATTGAACTTTAGTGATTTATCCGTGCATCGCACGAGGTACTTGACTAGTAATAATAAAAGTAGAGAATGAAAAATGGTGTAAATGAATGGATAAAAACACCGTTAAATCCTATAAAATAGGGTTTCAGAAAGATGAATTAAGGAAAACTGTTGAACTTACCTTAAATCAAACTCATTTATTGTGAGACGGTCCAGTTAGAGCATTAAGAAGGCTTTTTCATAGTACAAGAGAACAAAACATGCATGTTTGGTGTACAAGTTTTGGAGCTTATGGATAGTGGTAACACTTGGTAGCCAAGTGTAGGGCAAATAATTGTTAAACGGCAAAGTTAATGCTCTCCTGTTTCAACTTCCCTCATACCCTTTGGTAACATAGCCGTTATGAAACAAAATGAAGTGTATCGAATTGGGCCTCTTCAAGAGATGACCCTCTTGAACTTTTGGGCCTTTTCAATTTTGATGGGACTCTTGGGCTTTTAGACTCTTAATTTGAAATGTACCAACAAATTCTGTATATATGTATATGAAGAGATTCTAAGGTGATGATGTTTTAAACAAAGTGATTTTAATTTTGTCCATCTATTGATCTAATAGTGAAATTAACAAAGTTATAATTACTTTGTTTAAATCAAGGTAAGCCCAACATTCACGTAGCCTTTTCCCTTTCTTGAGGAGACTACATTTTCTACACAGTTGACAATGATACAAATTCAATAAAACTTAAACTACTTTAGTGCAACAATAGTCCCACAATCACATAGGCAATAGTGTCCTTTTGAATTCCTGTACATAACTAACAATGATTACATATGTTTTATGCATCCATTTGCAAGTGCCTTTATATTATGGATCAGGCGATTTGCTAAGGCGATGAAGAAGCGAATGAAAGAGTAAAAAATCGATTTTGATTCACTTGATTATTTCCCGAATCTTACTCATCTATATATATAACTCGGTGTAGGCTATGCTTACTTTATTTTAAACAAAGTAAGCATAACTTTGTTGATCTCACCATTGAATTAGTGATGGATCCCACACAATCAATGGTGAAATTAACAAAGTTAAGGTAACTTTGTTTAAAATAAAGTCACCTTAAAATCTCCTATACAACTCTTAAGTGCTTAAAATAAATAAAAAAAATAAATAAATGCATCTAGACCCCAATTTGAACTTATGATTCACCAATTCAAACTTAAACATTTAAATAATTTGTTTGACTTAAGTTAATATTTTAGGAAAACTTCAAAAGCATACCTTGTGGTTTCGGGTTTTTGCAAAAACATATATGTGGTTTATTTTCTTTCAAAAACATGTCTTATGGTTTTATAATTTTGCAAAAACATGCGTTTCAAAATGTTAAAACCTCATTTGAAAGGTCATTTCTCTGTTTTGAAGTAAAATTTTGTATGTTTCTTTATAAAGATAAAATACACATTAGTGATAAATTTGAGATTTTTTTAGAAGTATTGGTATTTATTTTCATTAAAAGTCGATCCTAACTTTAAGAAATTATAATAAAATGAAACATTTACAAAAAATTACTCAAATTTTGATAAATAATTCACAAATAATATAGATAGAGTAAATAAATGTTAAGTTTATCGAAATAACTTGTGTAACATCATAAAAAATGTAATTTTTCAATAAAATACCTTGTGGTTAGCCCCTTTATAAATTATGAATCACAAGGTATAGTTTTGTAAAAAAATAGACCACATACATAATTTTATAAAAAATGCGAAACCACGTATTATATTTTTGAAATTTTTTCTAATTCCTTTTTAGTTAAAAACCCAATAAAATCTGGCTCTGATTCACCTCAATCCACTAAAACGAGTGTATCGTTCAGTTGTGGATCTAAACGGCGTTACCCCACAATGCGTCACGCCCACGCTGCCAAGCACTCCCAACTCTAACGGCGAGATAACGTATACGGACCCATTCCCATGCTCCAAACCTCGATACCATCAAAGAAACGTCCAACACGTCGTCGTTTAATAACTTTCTTCCTCCGCTAACCATTTGGCAGCATCACTGTGCTTCACCTCCTTAAATACCATTGTTTTCTCCTCTCACTCTTATCTTGATTAACTTATCTACTCTCTACCTTACCTTCTCCAAAGCTAATTTTCATCAGCTCAATCAATGGCGAAGGATCCAGTCCGCGTTCTTGTTACTGGCGCTGCAGGTATGTAGCTAGATGGGTTTCATTTGTTGACGTTACTGTTAGATCTGTTTTTAGCTGTTGTTCGCGCTTTTGTTTTGATTTGATCTGAATCTCGTTTTACTCGGTTGAATCTAGATCAGTGAGTTAGATCTACTGTTTTTTGTGAACTAATGTTCTGTCATCGATGTGACTGGCTCAATTTGATTCTCGCTGGTTGTTCTCAGCTCAGCTCCTTTGTTAATTGTTTGTATGACCTGATTGTTGTCGGCGTTAGGTGAATAGATCTATGGTAGAGTCTTCTGAAAATAATTTTTCGCTATATTTTCACTTATGGATCTCAAGTGAGAGCATTTGATTCGTTCTGTATTTTTCAATTTAACTTACCGCATAGTACATAGTCTATTCTGATTTGAGGTGAATATGTATTGATTTGATGCTATAATGTCTTTTAGGTTCATTTCTCATGCTACTATATTGCCTCGATGCTGATGCATTGCTGCTCTTTACGCTTTTGGAGCTGGAAAGATTTAGGCTCTGCATTTTTGTTGAGTTTCTAATTGTATATTCAGAGAATGAATGTGAAGAAGGAATTTGGTAGCCACACCAAAGTGAATATTATGATGATCTTGTGTTGGGTGAGACATGGTTACTATTGTCTCTGCTCTTAATGCAGTAGGAGACATTGTGCTGCATTTTGTGTTAGTTGTACGAGGATAATGAAGAAATTTTGATAAATTTGCAGGGCAAATTGGATATGCCCTTGTACCAATGATTGCTAGGGGTATCATGCTTGGTCCAGACCAACCTGTGATCCTCCACATGCTTGATATCCCACCTGCTGCAGAGGCATTGAATGGGCTGAAGATGGAGTTGGTTGATGCTGCTTTCCCCCTCCTTAAAGGTATCTTCCCTTTGCTTTGACAGATGTTGAAATTGTTTGAAGGCATGATTTTGTACTTGACCTTTTGTATCCAAGGGAAATACTTTTGTGGTAACGGCATCTGACCCAATATTTACATACAATAGGTGTTGTTGCTACAACTGATGTGGTTGAGGCGTGCACTGGAGTGAATGTTGCTGTCATGGTTGGTGGCTTCCCTAGGAAAGAAGGAATGGAGAGAAAAGATGTGATGACCAAAAATGTGTCAATTTACAAGTCACAAGCTTCTGCCCTTGAGAAGCACGCAGCTGCCAACTGCAAGGTGATGAAAATGACATTTACCTTTTGAAGTTTGAACTTTATGTTAATACAATGCAATTAGGTGGAAAAAATCACATGGATACTATTAGAATGTGTGGAAATATGAACTTATTTGAAAGTTTCTGTTATCTTTGGTAATCTATGATATGAATGCCCGTTTGGATTTATGCATTCAGAAATCTTAGCCATTTGTAATATCAATCTGCTTATGTTTCCACAAATCTGATTTTGGTGCTTCTAATTCTCCTCAGGTTCTTGTTGTTGCCAACCCTGCAAACACCAATGCACTGATCTTGAAGGAATTTGCACCATCTATCCCAGAAAAAAATATTACTTGCTTGACAAGACTTGACCATAACAGGGCACTTGGTCAGATCTCAGAATGACTGAACGTTCCAGTCTCTGATGTTAAGAATGTGATAATTTGGGGGAACCACTCATCTACACAGTACCCTGATGTCACCCATGCTACAATCAAGACTCCATCTGGGGAAAAGAGTGCTGTGGAGCTTGTTAACAATGAGGAATGGTATGAGTAGCTTTTTAACTGTACTGCAGATATTATCTTGTGTTTAATGTAAGCACTTATTGTTGAATTATTGGAATCTTAAGTTAGTTGTTGTTCTGGTTGAAGGTTGAGAGGAGAGTTCATTACTACTGTCCAACAACGTGGTGCTGCAATCATAAAGGCTCGAAAGCTATCAAGTGCACTGTCTGCTGCTAGCTCGGCTTGTGATCACATTCGTGATTGGGTTCTTGGGACTCCTGAGGTTGGTTTATTTTTCCCCTTATCCATCTTTTTTGTTTCATGTGAATTTCATAGCTGTTGACCGTTCTCTTTTTCGGTTTAAGTGTTTAGGGAACTTGGGTTTCCATGGGGGTTTACTCTGATGGATCGTACAATGTACCAGCTGGATTGATTTACTCTTTCCCAGTCACATGCCAAAATGGAGAATGGAAAATCGTTCAGGGTAAGTATTTTAACAGTAGATTGTGCTACCCTAATGGTTCACTATTGTCATTGTGATTCTATTAATATCTTGGTAGAATTTTATGATTGAATTTTTTGAAGTAGATAATAATTAGTTCTTTCTTGACTCTCCTTGTGGCTCAGGACTAAGCATCGATGAATTCTCGAGGAAGAAGTTGGACTTGACAGCAGATGAACTTTCAGAGGAGAAGGCTCTGGCTTACTCATGCCTCTCATAATTCACTCTTTCCATAGTGTGCGGTATGTTGGCCTCTGATCATCTGCTGGACGAGGCGTTGTTACATTTTGAATAAATTCAACCGATAGATTTAAGATTAACCATTGTTGATGGAGAATCCGGATTTGAAATCAGTCTTTATCATGCTAGGCATTTGAGATCATAATGTTCGATACTTTATGGATTGCGGTTAAGACTGCTTGATATGACAGAATTGTGAGGGGTCATTGTGACCCGCTTATCTATAATTGTTTTCTTTTCGTAGCTTTCATTGCTTTGTTGGCAGATATTTGTTGCACTTGATTGTTATCTGGATATCTCGAGTTTGATATACTGGACTTGCTATTCGCTAGGATGGTCCAAAATTAGGATTGATTGTTTTGACTGAAATGTTTCGTCCCGAGGGAGAAAAAGCCAGATGATCAGCTAAAGAGATACTAGATTGAACCCCAACCCAAATATGATTAAGAGAACTTTAGCCTAATAATGATTGTTCCAAATTCTCTATGAATCTTACACCAAATTTGACGCCGCATTTAGCATGGTTGGTGAACTGTTTTAAAATTCAGCTGACTTGAAATTTTGTCATATAACTACAAAACTATCCGGCGGAGTTTGAGTTTTTGTCCTATTCTTTCAGCATGTTCTGGCATAAGGAAAACACAACTTATGGTGATTAATTTTCTATTTTCGTGCTAGCATACTTGCCGAGTTGGTTTTATGTACCTAGATAAACCTTTGAATGGTACGTTGGTTAATAGCATGTGGATGCAATTCACTTAAGATGGGCAAGTTATAAAGAACGAAATAATGCATAGAGCATATACGAAGTTATGAGTTAAGAAAGCTTAACTAGGTGCAACACCCAATTACACGAGTTTTTACATGGAAATATCTTCAACGTAGAGAGCAAGCTCACGAATCTTAACGAAGTCTACCCTTCACCCCGGATAAATTTCCCATATAAATTTGGGTTGTTATTTAGTTTGGTATATTTTCAATGTACACTTTATGACTAGCTAAATTAACAAGTAAAAAGTCCATGGATACATAGTGGAGTTTATCATGAAAGAGTTGTTCGAATTTTCTACACAGATATATATCTATTTTAAAAAAATTCCATGACATACCGAATTAATTTATGGTCCATTTGTTTGTCGGAACTTTATTCTAAGTTACATCCAAATTTGACTCTAATCACGTACTAAATTGTAGTGAGTATGCAATTATTTGGATTGAACTCAAGTAAAATTTAAGGGTTAACTTAAAAAACAGTTCTTGTAGTTTGAACTTTTCTCAAAAACACTTATGATGTTCAAAACCCATCAAAAACACCCCTGAAATTTCTAACCATTATAAAAAACGTCATTTTCCATCCATTAAAAGTTATGATGACATGACAGAGGAACATTTTTGTCCAAACAATCTTATTTAACCTAAAAACTCATTTATCCAAATAACCTACCCATTTATCCATATCCAACCCTAATCCTAGTCCAAATGTTTCCCTAATCCTAATTGTCGCCGGCGCCGGTGACGTCACCAAAACCTGAACAAACAGAAGGAGAAATCGCTGGCCAAAACCTCGGCCAAAAGCCAGCGGCCAAAACCTGAACTCCAGCCAAAATAAACCCAAATCCGACAAAACCCCCTAAACTCCGGCGAACTCCATCTCCTTCTTCGAATCTAGGTAGCACGGACACGGGCACAGATACGTGTGTCCGACACGACACGGACACGTCGACACAGAAATTTTCAAAATATATGTATTTGGACACGGCGGGAAAAAAAATTTTAAATATAAATTTCTTCATAATAAAACTATACCAACACATAAAGTCGTATAATTATCCATACTAAATCTTACGAAACAACTAAAACAAATTTAAAAAATAAGAAGAGACCTAATAATTTCCATTGTTCACATTAACAAAACCCAAACCCAATTCAAATTGACATAACAGTTGTCAAAAAATGTATTAGCATACAAGGAAATCAATAATAAAGTGATAACACCAAACAAAATGCACATCATCATATAATTATTGGCATACGGGAAACTATTGTATTCCTATGCTAATAATAAAGTGAAATCAATAATATATTTCATAGAATTAAGCGGTGCCGGTGACAGATGTCCTTCAAATTATCAAATATTCAGAAAGATAATAAAAGAGTAAAGACTCAAAGCAATGAATCATTGAATTGTCTAAAATTCTAAATCAAGATTCAAGAATGAGTAAACACAAGGGATAGAAAAGGAGAGAAACAGAAAACTTACTTGAACGGCCAGCAACGGAGGTTCGACGGCGATGAGGTGCGATGGCGACTCAGGTGCGACGGTGAGGGTTTTTCTTTGGAGGTGCGATGTCGAGAGAAAAGCATTGCGTTCGGTTTTTCTTTGGTTTAATTAAACCTAACTCACCCCTTCCCGTGTCCTCGATGTGTCCTGAGCCGCGTCAAGAGCCGTGTCCGACTACCAGAATCCGACGTGGCGTGTCCCTTTCGATTTCGGCGTGTCTGACACGTGTCGGGCACGTGTCGTATGCGTGTCCGTGTCCGACACACGGACACTTCAAGATCTGGTGTGTCCGTGCTACCTAGAGTATACCTACCTATCATTCAGGTGAAACTTTTCTGGTCAGTTGAATGTTATCTTGTCAGAAAATTGATCTGTTCTATTCTATGATGGCTGAGTTAAAAATGCGATGGCTGATTGTCTCTCAGAGACCTCTGAAAGTTTGTTTTGTTAAGTATTTGTGGTAGACATGGACTTGTTTTCTAGAGCTGGCATAGATTCTTATGCTGTGTTAAGTTATTATTGTGTTACTCAGGTGACTTTGGAAGTATTGCGTGGTGATCACAAGGAGAAGATTCCTGTAACACTCGAACCAAAACCGGATGAATCCTAACATAATGAAGGTATGGCCTGCATAGTCAACTCAGTACATATTCAAGGGAATGCAATTACTTCGTGTATTTGATTCTTTCTTGACAAGAACTGGAACTTAATGTACATATTGTATCATCAGCTATCCTTCCATCTAGAAATTGTAGTTTATTTTACTCACGAATCAAAGCTCAATCCCTTGAGAAAAATGTGTTATTTCGCCATTAAAGCTTGAAAGCCAACCTCTTGAAAGGCCACGAACAATTAATTCCAAAGCACCTGAGCACTGACATTGAAGTGTGGACTATGGCTTGGCACGGTCAACATGGAACTTATAGTCAAATAATATTCCATGTTTGTTCCATGAAACAGTGCATACACACTGCGCACACAACACGTGAAATTATCAGATTAGTTTTCGGAGATAAATTTGAAGGATCTGAAGTTGGTTTTTGACAGAGTATACCTACAAATCGGTAATGTATTTGATTGTAAATATTATAAAAAAAATGTTCTTATTGTTATTTTGTAAGTGACTTTCCAAATTTTGAGCTTTCATTGGGTAGCCAAACGGGTGCTGAGGGAACTGATAATCAAGTGAAAAATTAATGGGTTGGATAGCAATAAGTTTTTAGCAACAATGACAAAGGTGTGGGACAAATACAAATTCAGCATCATCAATTCTAGTGCTTCTAGTTTCAGGCCCCATAGTATCATAAGTTCATTACTGTGACTGGAACTGTTTACATGATCCCTATTAATGGTATTTTACTTTACAAACAATTATACAACAGCAACCATGTAAAAAAAATTTATGAACAACCATTGAATGACAATTCTTTAGTCCTAGACGCTGCCATTAGCTTATGCTAATGAACGAGTTCCTTAATGTATTGTTCTCTTCAAGGACCACAGGACTTTCATTTTGAAACCGTAGTTTATAAATTCTGAATTGCCCACTGTTTATTTTTCTCGGTGAATTCTCAACTCATGAGCTGTTAATCGGATTTGTAACTGCTTTGTGACTTGCAACAAAATAGCGTATTTAATTACAAAACCCACCTTCAAATTACGTGTACGTTATTGATTGACAGTGACAAAAGTGATTAAGGTGAGCTAATCCTGGAAGGGTTGAGCTTTCTAGAGCAGCTTCCAATGAAGAACGGTGGCCACATCTTTGACCTAAACCAAGAGACAAATAGTAATATATAAAGAACCGAGACCTCAATTTCTCAATTTATTTATGGATCAGAAAATTACAGGTTCGCTATTTTGATTGCAAGAGAGAAATGGGTGACAATGTTGGAAATGGAAGTTGATCATACAGATTTGAGTAGGAGTAAAGCTATAGTTAAGTCCCCACAGCTCAAAACTGCCTTTAACAAAGTCATAGTAACCTCTCTTTAGTCCTAGTGTTTTCTTTGACAATGCATCTCTCACAAATGGGTATGTTAGCAAGTTTGCAATTGACACATTTACTGCTTCCTGCATTCATTGTTAAGTAGGTAAATAACTTAATCATTGTAATCAAGGAGTTAATTATTTGTATTTACCTTTTCACAGCATGTGCATTGCTCTGGGAACGGTAGGCTACCGTTTTCTGCCAATACTTTTGCCTTAGCAGGTAACCCAATGCTCATCCAGTCTTCAATGAAATCTCTGGATTTTCCACATTATTGAATGTCTTAATGCAATTCAATCGATTTTATGTTACATATAGAACTCATTTTCTAGTGCAAATGTGGTACCTATTTCAGCCACTCAGCCGACATGCAAAAATGTTTAATAATCTCCAAATACGTCATTGAAGCTTCAAAACAATTTGCATATTTGGGATTTCAATGCATTTCATTTTTTGTCCTTATATGTTGCACCATTATAAATGAACAAAAAAAGAGATTAGTCTTAGGAGTCATTAGTTTCCTTCATCATTGTGGTAATGATATTGATTCTAGTGCGGAACTTTTCAAAAACGTCAATTAAAATGGTTTTGGGCGAGGTGGGATTGTCCCACTCCAAATCCAATAATCTAGTCCAGGATATAATATTCAATCATAAGCTTCACTAAAAGTGAAAAGGGGAAAAAACGAATAGTTAATTTGAGAAAAAAAAATCTACAAAACTCTATTAGAAACACGATCTATTTTTCATTAGATTATCTTACATCAAATACAATAAAATTGAATGCTTTTTTCTTAATAATTAATAAATCCTTGAAGAGACTGGTTTTCGAACCCAAGACCTTCCACAAACACATTGGAAGGTGTATCACTTGACCAAAGACCAATTAATAATAAAATTGAATACTTGTATCCATTGATGCGTCCAAAACTTAGAGAACATTTCAGTTATAAAATAAAATGTAAAAGGATTTTCGGTTCAAAAGTTACATATTTCCGGGGATATTTGTTTTAACTTCTACTTATTAGCTTATTTAACTTAATGACAAATAAGAGTAACCTTTTCACTTTAAATTTCTAAACTACTTTCCAGTTAAGAATAAGTTACGAAAAATACTTCATTAGCTATTTATAAGTTGAAATCGGCTTACAAACAACTGATACACTATATCCAAAAAAGCACAAACCATAAGAAACATCTGCTTTGATGAGTGCAAGTAGAGTCGAGAGGGATACCGGGGACGGTTTGAGAAGAGGAGAAAGGGCAGCGAAAACCGTCACCGGTAGAAAAGCCGTAATGGCGGCACGATTTGGTCTGTTGAGCGTAAATCGGGAAGGGGAGGCCACTGATGAGCTAAGGCGCCACCCGTTAATGGAAGAAGTCGACATTTTATTGTTTCTCGTTCATTTGACCTTACTTTTCCTTAGCTTCTCGCCACGTATAAGCAGCACGATATGTACGATCTTGCAAAAGAGGATCTATGAGGGCTAAAAAGAGAGAACTGATATTATGTTTCACGACAATGTTTTGTTCTAATAATGCGTAATTTCAAAGCTTATATGCAGCTTTATTAAGCATGACAATAGATGACCCTTCCCTTTCTTAGTATTGTCCTATGAAGGAAATTGAAAAAGAAAAGAACAAAATGAATACGAAGGGTGACAAGTGTCGAGAAAATAGAACAAGATGTTGAAAGAATGAGGAAATCAACGGCGGAAAATAGATGGAGAAGTTGTGGATGATGAATGAGATAAAGATCCTATCCTTAATATCTCCTTATCTCATTGTCTTTCCTTCCCATTCACAGATCAAATTTACTTGTATACAGTCTATCAAAAGAAAAAATATACTTATTTACAAATTTAAATTTCTACGTGAAATGCACATCTTTCTATCAATACACGAATTCATATCGCCTTTGCCGCAAAACAAAATAGTTGCACACATCTTCCAGAATGTCGAACTGGGCATGAACATATCATCAAACTCCTATTTCATATTTTAACACTTCGGAAAGATCCTCTCATCGTGAAATTTAAATATTATTTGAAAATATTATAATATGTCGTGAAAATTTAAAGTTGTAATGTAGTCACTTCGATAGAGTTGATTAATTCACCCACATCTAAGAAAATAACATTTATAATAGTATCTACTTCTACAATTAAGTTGTACAAAGAGATAAGTAGAAATCTCCCTATACTTATCTTGTAGTAAAATTTAAATAAAAGAAAATGGAATAGAAAAAGAAGAGTGCATACTAAAATAGTGCCGTTATGTTCTTCAAACAGCAACTGGGAAGAGCATGGATGTGGAGAAATCGAGGGCCCATGTATAAATTTGGAAGAATATTGACTCAAAATGCAATTAATAAAGAATGCAGAATTCTTTTGAATAGATTATAATGAACCCACCCAATATCACAATCATTTTTCTGCAGGTACTTTCCAGAATTGAAAGCAATCCTCAAAAGAATTTCGCTTTTAATTTGGAGATTTTCCTACTTATTTATATGCTTTAATTAGTGGAGTATGTCGACATTTTGGCTAAAGTGAAGTGTCAACATTCTCTTGTCATTGTAACTTAAAACTATGGTCAACTCACTCTAGTAACTAACCAGCAATCTTTTCACCATTGATATTGCCTCTGCAGAGCTCGTGCAAAAAACTGAAGGAGAAGATTATGGAAGAGATAGACAATGCTGTAGATATCTAGACAATAAATAAGAGTGAGAATAAGTATTTACTTTATCTTTCTTTATTCTCACTTAACAATTTTTGCAGAGAAACTTTGTCTCTTCCTATTATTACTTCTTTATTCTCTTACTTGAATTAAATTAATAATATGCCTTTTTAGAATTTACCTGATAGGAGTTTTTGGTTCTCCTTAATTATTCGACAAGGCAAAATCAATTATGTTAATAACCCACTCATGCTAAATAAATGTTTAACAAATTCTGTTAATTTACCTGATAGAATTTAACTCTAAATGTTTAACCAAATATTTGATTTGCTGCCATCTAATTTAACAGTTGCAAATTAATGGTTTATTTAATCTGTTTAAAATCAAGGATGCAATTCTTTACCATCAGTTCCACATTGTACAGTGACTTTCATATAAATAAAATTGGCGTTTTCTGATAAAAAGATTTTAGTGCAAATTTCACCTCCCCAGTCTGAAATTCCTGGCACCGCCACTGCATGTTGTTTATTACACTGAGATGGATACTCGTGTTTTTTCCTTATATCTACTCGGACTTGAATATTTGCGAACTGAGCTATATGACATCTTAAATTTAACAATGGACCTTCAAAAGAATGTAAATATTCGGACTCGCCCAAATATGTATTTTTTGTTAAATGTGTCCCAGATTTTATTTAATAGTTTCGGAATTTATCAGCAGTTCTTTTTTCTAGATTAATGTAAATGATATTAGCTGTAAAGTAAGTTTCATGCAGTCATTTTTTTTTCACATGCTTTGTTTGTTCATAATTTAGAATTTTACTGCGTATTTATGTTCAAATATTTAATGTGATTAAATATATTAAATTTGTGGTGATTTTTTTATAAGATTATAGAGAGTTTGAATCTTGTCTCACTCGTGAATGTTCATGTTTAAATGCGAATAATTGTAAGTTTTTGTTGCAATTCGTAGATAATTTTATTAGTTGATATATCCTTCAATTATAG
>CAOJBJ011710951.1:0-14293 GCA_948291685.1 Euphorbia celastroides | reverse complement strand
CTTAAAAGGCTTTAGAAAAGCTTAGAAGAGGCTTAGAAGAGATGTCATCAAGTTTTGGGACTTGAGAGGTGGTTTGGAATGGTGGGAGGAGAAGCCTTTTTATAGCCAGCTCGAGGTGTCAATCTAGTCGATCGGCTAGTTACACCATAGGCTGAAACTAGCCGATCGGCCAGTTTACACCTATGTATAGACTAGGTGTAATCTAGCCGATCAGCTAGTTTACACCTTCTAGAAGATGACACGTGGCAGTCATCCAGAGGGTCAACTAGCGGTCAAATGTACAGGACTTTTAACTTTCTGTAAAACTCTTTCGGGAGTATTTTGTACAGCTTTTTCGGGTTTTTCGGGATTTTTTGGATTAGGTTTTTTGGGAGATTTCCGGTTTTTCAGAATCAAGGCTTCAAAACATTTGGGTGGAATAAAGGTTCCGGACATTTCTGGAATTTTTTGGAATTCCAGGATTTTGGACATTTCGGAGTCTAGGCTCTAGGATCATTAGGAATCAGGGATTCCGGACATTACGGAGTCTAAGCTCCAGGATCATTAGGAAAATGGGATTCTGGACATTACAGAGTCTAAGCTCTAGGGTTTTGTGGACATTGCAGAGTTAGAACTCTGAACATTTTAGGAGTCTAAGCTCCAGAGTTCTCGGATGCACAATCGATCATCTGCCGACTCCGGTAGAGTTCCGCCCATACCTAGAAACAGGTTAAAAATTCATCATCGAGCTGGGTGGACCGTGCTCACAATATTATTATCAAAACAAAATGAAAAGTTACATCTTTCAACTATATAGCTATGTATTTATACAGAGAAAAGATGAGTAGATTAGATGACCTGGCTCCTAACAAACTTTCCCACTATGAATAACAAACTAGGGGAATGATTATGTGTATGACAACACATGTTAACTTTTTGTACACTTCATCATTAGCCTTCAATTGAATGCATCGCCTTAAGAAGAAGTGTCTTCTGTTGTTCTTTCAAACTTAACCATGTTTAATTGTTACAAGATAGGTAGCATTTGAGAATGACTCGAAGCTTTAGTGAATATGTTAGCTAACTGGTATTTGGAATAGACATGTCATTTTGTGATAAATTTCGAGCTAACCATCTCTTAAATCAAGTGAACATCCATTTCTACTAGCTTGATCCTTTCATGAAAAACATCATCCTTTGCAATTGCAATTGCTGATGTGTTGTCACAATGTAAAGCAATGGCTTCAATAAATTCAACCCTAAAATCCTTTAAATTGTAGTTGATCCACTTCAATTCACATCCTTTTTGGATTAAACTTAGGTATTTTTCCTCTATAGAAGATTTGCTCACTACACTTTGCTTCTTAGTCTTCCATGATATTAGAGAAGATCCTAAGAACATAACATAGCTTGTAATTGATATTCTTCTTGTAAGGCATGATCCCCAATCTGTATCATAGAATACTTTCAACTTCAATTGTCCTTCATCTTGTGCATCATATACTAATCCATAGTTCTTGATCCCTTTCAAGTTTCAATTATCGAAGAACATGAATTTCTACTTGCAAATGTGCCTTTGTTGGAGCTTGCATAAATTGACTAAGTTGATGTGCTGCAAAAGCCAAACCAGGCCTTGTGAAATTTAAGTACAAAAATTTCCCTACGATTTATTTGTACTTTTCTATATCATCATAGGGCTCCCAATCTATAGTGAATTTCACCCCCTACTGCTAGGAGACTGGAAGCAAGTTTAGCATTGATTAACCCTGCATCATTAAGTAAAGAAGTGTCATACTTTTCTTGGGATAAATGCAATCCTTGTCTTGATATCTCTATTTCAATACCTAATAAGTATTTGAGAGCTCCTAAATCCATAATAGTAAACATCTAATGTAAATAAATTTTTACTTAGGCTATGTCTTCCTCTTTATAGCTTGAGATAAGAATGTCATCTACATATAATAGAAGATACATAGTGGCTCCAATGTTTTTGTTCCTTTTGATAAAGAAACATTAATCATTCACTGACCTATCAAACCCAAACTCAAGTAACTTCAAGGAACTTTCCATGTTCCATTGCCTTTCAGCTTTCTTAAGACCATATAGGGATTTGATGAGTTCGGAAGCTTTCCTTTTTGGAAAATTGTTATATCCAAAAGGTGGTTTGAGAAAAATGTCTTCCTCCAAATATTAGTGAAAGTAAGCATTGGTGATGTCAATTTGGTGTGGAGGCCAATTCCTTGTTGCAGCTAGTGCAAGGAATACTATTACAATCACACTTTTAGCCACGAGATTGACTGAATCATTGTATTCATCTCAATATAGTTGGTTGTACTAAGCATGTCTTATACCTATCCACCTCTCCATTCTGTTTTTATTTGATTCGGTAGACCCATTTAGAGTCTTCTTGTTTGGTGGCAATTCAACATGTTCCCTAGTGTGGTTAATCTCCAATGCCTTCCTCTTGCATGGCCTACACCCATTTGGGATTCTTCCTTGCCTTTAGGTAACTTTTTGGTTCTGTAAAAATAGTAAAATTGGCAAGAAAATCAGTTTGAGATGTTGAGAACTAACTGCCAACTGAGAAATGTTTGGGGATTCGCTATAGTGAAACAAGAATGATCCTTCATCCAAGCTAGCACATTTCTTTGCCTAGTTGGATATGTTTTTTTTACTAGAATTTGATTGACTACTGGTTCATTTTGCTAGTAGGAACTTGGAAGTTGTTCCTATCTGGCTTGTTTAATGCTAAAAGGAAAATATGATCCCAAATTTAAACATCCTTGGAATTTGTAGCCCTTTTTCAATCAGGAAAACTAATGAACACTTCATCTTTTTCCCTTGGTGAAGAATTTTCTTTATGAGATTGAGTGTTGTTGTAGTCACATAAACACCCAAAAGAGTGAAACTTCTCATAGTCAGAAATCTACGGTGCTCTCTCATGGAATATTTCATGTGGTGATTTCCATTTAAGGGCTCTAGTGGATTATGATAGAAGTGGCTAATAAAATGGATTACCCCATAAGGCTTTTGGCAGTTTTACTAAAAAAGTAATGTTGTAGGAATGTTCAACAATTGCTGATGTCTCCTCTCCACTACCCCATTTTTTGGGGAGTATAAGAGCATAACTTTTGGTGTTGAATACCCTTCTTTCAAATAAGTGTGCACATTTTAAGTTAATAAATTTTGGGCTATTGTTAGTTTTTATAGTTTGAACAACAACATTGAATTATTTCTCAATCAACTTTAAAAAAAACCTTGAGAGCCTTATAAACTTGCACCTTATATTGCAATAACCACTCATACCATTCTGGTGTAATCATCAACTATTGTTAAAACATTGTTGGCTCTACATTTTCAGGGGCCCCAAACATCATAATGAATCATTTGTAGTCTATAAATGGTCTTTATTGAGCTTCAAGTAAAAGAGAGTTGTGAGTGAGCGACTTTTTTCATGGTTTTTATTTCCTACTGATTGTTTTTGTCATCTTTCAATTTTTGACATTTCTGGCTAAGCTGACCAAAGGGACAACTAGGGGCCGATGGTTTGATTGAAAACAATTTTGAAAATTGAATGAAAAACTAACCTCTAACCTAAGCTCGAGCTAATTATTGGAGTCACTACCGAATTCAGCTCTATCAAGAATTAAATATTTGTCATCAAAGGACTTCAAAACACATAACTGAATATTATGTTTGGACGACTTTCCTGCTTGTTCCACATGTGACAAGCTAACTTGTTGATTCAATTTCCTAAAATCAAACCTAGGTTTCCAGTATTGCACATATGTTATTTATAAATTGGTGACAAGTATAATTTCAAACAAATTGGGACTCCTAAGCATGCAAGAGTTCTAGGTGATACAAACACACATAAGGCTTTGAGTTCAAGTTAAAGTTTAATCCGAGAAGTATTCAACTTGTCTCCAAACTATAAGTCCTCAAGTTAATTGCGAAATCGATGTACAAATATTATCCTAATTGAATTCTTCTTAATTAATTTAAAGTTTACAAATGAGATTTCAATTCTATATAAGACCTCGAATTTTGTTTGAAAATTAAGTATTTGAGTTTGATTTTAACTCTAAAGGAGAATTTTTAATCCTAATATGGTTCTAAGACTTGGGTTTTTTGTTTTAATTCTAACTCTAAAAGGGGAGACTTCAACTCTTAATCAAACTCGGGCTATTCGGGTTTATCCTAAGTCTAAATAGATAGTGTACAATTAATTAACTGATTAAAAAGACTTATTTACATAATAGAAGTTCCTTAGAGGTGGTTAGATAGGTTTAATTTCATTATAAATTGAGTTTTATACAAGCATTAGAAGTCTATAGGAATTCTATATACATTAAAAGTCTATTAGAAGTCAAATTGAGCTTGGTTGTTTAGGGTAAACTTATTAATGGGTTAGGAAAACATTGGTATTGCACTTAAACTGAATTGATTATAACAATATAGGTTTTAAATCAAAAGTTTACAAACCTATCTAGAAAACTATGAAATTCAATACAATGAGTTCGTTAAGTGATTTTGGGACCAAAACTTAGTCATATTAAGCTTAGATTACATTGGTTAACTTCAAATTTGAATTTATCATGCACAAAAGGTGCAAAAAATCAAAACAATCTCTGGTGTCCAAAAAAAGTGTGCAGTATTTAGACTAGTTTGTAAAAATTACAGATCCGATTGAGGTGATTTTACTCTTGTTAGAAAGTTGGTTAAGACTAATTCAAGCATAAAATGGTGTGGGGGTGTATCTAGTGTTTCAGGGAATGAATTTGAGTCCTTTCCATACTCAAATTCCCTCCATCCCACACTAAGAGGCATTGACGTCCATGCCTTTTAACTGCCAGGATTTGGACCAGGCCACACTTGTTAACTTAGGAATGCCTATTTAGGTCATTTTTCAATTTTTTTTAGCCCAAGAGTTAGCCCGAAAAACAAACCAATTAAATTTTTAGGTATTTTTTTGGTATTTTTCAGGTATTTTGATGGGCGTTTAATGATGGAAAAGCTCTCTTTTGATCCATTTTCAGTTTGGCAAAGTTTTGACATCTGTTGAATTCTAGAGATTGAAGCATCCAAATTAACTCTCAATCTGGGCCAAAATGGTTTGGTGGTGTCAATATGAAAATTTATTCCTCATCGGCTTTGGGTAAAGTCCCCTGCTCACAGATGCCCATCGTATGCAATGTTTGCAAAAGTAGGTTTACAGTTTGCAGTACAAGATGGTGAGCGTTCTATGAGCAGAGAAGAGAAGACATACCTAATTCTTGAGGTGATCAAAAGGACAAGATACTCTGAGCCAACTCATTCCTTAATCTATAGTATGTTGAGAAAAAATAATTTTTACCCCTTCGATCAAGAATAAACTTCGTGAGTCATGGTTGTGATCATATTTCGATGGAGGTGTTCCAAGGTGAAACTTTGATACTTGTAGGGAACCTCGCGGATGTTTTCTAGGGTAATTCACAGGGACCATACGAAGTTGTTCAATCTAATTTTTAAGGAACTTCACGGAGGTATTCTAAGGTAACTCTTGGGAACTTACGGAGGTATTCTAAGGTAATTTTGGGAAACCTTGTGGAGGTATTCCAAGGTGATCTTAAGGAACCTCATGGATGTGTCTTAAGGTAGTTCTAGAGAATCTCGCGGAGGTATTTGAGGGTGATTTTGGGGAACCTCATGGAGGTGTTTCATGGTGATTTTGGGGAACCTCATTGAGGTGTTGTAGGGTGATTCTGGGGAACCTCGTGAAGGTGTTTTAGGTAGTTTTAAGGAACCTAGCTGAGGTGTTCCAAGGTAATGTTGGGGAACCTCATTGAGGTGTTCCAAGGTAACCTCACGGAGGTGTTCTGGGGTAATTCTAACGAACCTCACTAAGGTGTTTCAGGGTGATTCTGGGGAACCTCGTGGAGGATTTTGATGGTAACCCTGGGAACCTCCCGGTGGTGTTCTAAGGTCTAGGCAACCTCATGAAGGTGTGCTAGGGTGATTCTAGGTAACCTCATATAGTTGTTCCAAAGTAATTTATTCAGTTGTTGGTGGTAGTCAATAGAGTAGGTGGTGGGTTAATGCCATGATCCCCTCTATTTTCCTTTATACCCATCTCCTCTTATTTTTCATTTCATTTCATTTTCATTCTTTCTCTCTAAACTTTATCTATCTAGAATCCTCTCAAAATGCTCAAGAAAATGCAAGGTACTTGCCCCTCGTCCTGACATGTCCAATGGCACCTCCTCAAAAGGACGGTGACATCAAATTTATAACGTTTGGCTCGGTATAGGGGTTAAATGAGGGCTCGACTTACTATGGATTAGATTTTGATGAACTGCCCCCTCTAGTTATGGAAGCTAGCTCCCATGCAGCATATAAAGTGGCAAGAAACCCTTCTTTACCTTCTATTTCACTTAATTTCTTCAAAATTGATGGATTTGGAAACTTTGGGTACTTTATTTTTCCAGGAAGATTTTTTAATTTGATGGGTTTTTAACATTTAATGCTTAGAACTGATATTTGTAAGGGTCTATAAGGATAAAATGTTTTTGATTTGGGGCGAGTACCTTGAGAAATGGGCTTATTTGGCCCTAAAATTGGTTGAGGACGAAATCCCATGGTGGGAGTTCATCAATAGGCATGAACAGTCCATGCTTATCAACTGATAGGCATGGACAACTCCACGCCTATCAGCTCTCAAGTGAATTTTTCATCATTTCTCTTGTAGGTTTCTTACTCGAACAAATGTGAATCACTTTTGGACTCTAACATATGTTATTTTTATGTAATTCTGACAAGTTTTCTAGTATGTTTTAGCCTTTCCTAAGACGTAGTGTAGGTTCTCTTTTAGAAGTCAGTAAATGGTGGAGGATGTTTCCGAGTGTGAGCAAGGGAATGATTTTGGACTTTGGGTGGGAGGATATCATACTTCAGTTCCGGCATGTGCCCCCACACATCCCACATTGCATATCTGACTCTGATCCATCGTTGGTTAAACTCCACCCATACTTTTAATAGGTAGTACCATTACTCTGTCAGACTTCATCACTATTTTTGAAAAGCCATGAAGGGATACATTATAAAGTTCAACGTGATTCCTTATCACATCCACCTTCTTAGCTCCCTTTATGTTCGCCTCCTAGCTAGCCGTTGCCCCTATAGACAAGAAACATTCCTACAGCCGGTTACGGGGCTACTAGACAAGGCATCATAGTCATGACAATGCTACCAACGAGCAGGAGGTTCAAGCTCTCCTCCTTTGTGCCACATCCTCTCTTAATTCCACAGGGGAAGAGTGCTTGTGACTTGGGTCTGTTTAATACCCATATAGACTTGAGGAGGAGCCAGTCATGAAATTGGGCCCAAGTTGCATTGGGCGAGATGTATTTTTCCTTGGACATGTTCACTAGCGTTCGAAATATGGACTTATTGTCCTTTGGACTCATTCTGATGGTATGTTTCTTCCTTTTATTTACTTTTGATTACATTAGTACCATTCTCTAATGTTGGCTCAGTGTTGTTTTAGATTTGGGCTTATGATTACAGATTTCTATCATTACCGTACATCCCCACACTCCTTTCATGGGTAGAGAGGAATCCTCAATCACACCCCCTGAATAAGTGCACGAGTAGCTACTGGAGTTCTCATCATGCGACCTATGAGTCCTACTAGTATTACGTTCAAGGCCTAACCATGCAGCGGGTACAAAACTGTATTTTATTGATTCCTTTGCTTTAATTGTCTTACCATGTTGAATTGATGCAGGTCAATAAAAATCATTTTAGCTATGTCTCGCATCGTAATTTGATTATAAAGGCTCGGACCTAAGACCACTTTAGATTTATGATGGAGTGCCCAACAAGTCAGGAATGGTATTTGAGTGAGTGGATTCGTGGCTAGACTAGGGATCGAAACCACAGACCTACTCTTATTCAGCCTCCAATGTACTATTTATGACCACACGTGATTGAGCATGAGGCCTAGAAAATGGGAGTCCTTGGCATCGAGGAGGAGGTTGATGTTTCTAAGCATACTCCATTTGTGGAACATGACTCGGGGGATGTTGATTACGCAGGTAAGTGATTCATCTTACCTTTTTTCATGTGAACTATATTATGACTTAATTCTGCTTTAGATTCTCTACATGAACCTCATTAGGCATAGGACGCAGGTTGCTATGGAGGATGGTTTGAATGCTGAGTCTTAGGATTTGGAGGATGCAAGAGTTGAGGGCCAAGAAGATGGTGCTAGTTTCGGGCCATAAGAAATGGATGCTGAATTACCGAATGTGACTGTGGGGCTTCGCGATGCTAGCTTTAAGCCCCATGGTGAGGTTCCAAGCAAGATGGTTCCTATTGTAGATTATGGCAATTGTCTAGCCGATACTAGTCACATGACTCCTTTCATCCCTGGTGCTTTTGTTGTAGCAGCCCCTTTTGAGTTCACCTGGAAATGCTTTAGACGAGGTCTCGAGGTTGTCTCACTTCCTCTATTCTACATTGATCCCCGTTCTATCATTTCTCAGCTAGATGCTACTCACGTAAGTTTTGGCAAGTTTATCTTATTGGTTTCTTCTTGCAAGGTTTTCTAACTCTCTCCTCTTTTCTTTGTAGATCCCTCGGGACATGGGCAAGCGGATTTGTATGTATGTATGTATGGATGCATGTATGTGTGTGTGTGTGTGTGTATATATGTGTATATGTGTGTATGTATGCGTGAGGATTGATATTCTTGTGTTGTGCATGCTCCGTTATGCCTTGGCCATCTAGATGCAGTCTCAATTTGATTTGAGGGAGTCTTCTTCCTAGAAAGAGTGGGATACTTTGAAGCATCGACTGAATTGGTGGGAGCCGCCCCCCCCGAATGAGCATTACCTAGGGTACTAACGGGTATAGGGGCCTTTACTCTATCTTATGCTTTATTTTTTGCCTATAACTCTATTTATATATATATTCTGTAACAGTTCGCAAAAAATTTCCATTTTTATGTATGCCTTAACTTTTGCATTCCCACTCTTTCGAGTTTTTGAAACATTAGGTTGGTCTTAATTTTTGCTTAGGGGCTCTTTCATGATTTCACCTTAATAGAAATTCTAGTCCTAATATTTTCATGTAAGACCTGATGAGAGTTTTACCATTTCACCGGACTCTCTATTTGTTATTATTATATATTTTTCCTTTTCCGCGGTCAATCAATTCATGATCTCAAGAGTCATAGTAGCAACGGAATATACTTAATGTGGATGTTCATCAAACTAGAAACCATGCAACATAAACGACAGACATTTCAATAATTTAGCACTTTATTAACTAAGATTAAACTCGTGGCAAAGGTCGTAGCCTAATGGTTTACGACTGAAGCTGCGATCCTAGAGGTCGCAGGTTCGAGTCCATACTCAGGTGGGGAGGGATAAGGTTTTCTTTAAATATTATTGTAAGCCCATTATGAAGCAATTTTTTAAAAAAATAAAAAAATAACTGAGATTAAACTCGAAAAAGAAGCTAGTTTACATCACTTACAACTTACCGCGTGCTATTAGCTAGCCTATTTCTAGATTTTCAAGCTAACTCTCTTGTTTGTCTTAAATTTTGCCTAGAAGCCTTGCAGTTTTTCTGTCTAGAAGACCATTTTCTTCATTTTTTCATTGGCATTTAATTTCTCGCCACATTGCCCTTTTGGGTTTCTCCACCTAGCAGGCTTTTCATTTTCTTATTCTTTTTTTAATTTCATTTTCACATGTAATAAGCTTTCAACCAGTCTTGATAAATTGGGTTGGTGAACTTGTTCTCGTCCATATCCATAATCTTCATTGCACCCTTTTTAAGCATCTTCTTGATCACGTAAGGGCCTTCCTAGTATGGTCTAAACTTTTCCCTAGGGTTATTGTGGGTAGGATTTATCTGCTTCAAAACGAGGTCTTCTTCTTGCAATAGTTTCCTGTTTTGTTGAACTCTACGGTTGCAAGCATGAGCCATCCTTTGCTTATACATTTGAAGGTTCTCTACTACTTTAATCATTTCTCATGACTTAGTGCCAATAAGTCATGTTTACTTCTGGCTCATCCATCTTCCTCTAACTGGAATTCTAGTGCCACTCGTAAGGACTTCAATTCCATTTCTATCTAGAAAATCGCCTCCATTCCATAAACCATGGAGTATGGTGACTGGTTTGTTGGGATTCTAACACTAGTGTTATACCCCCATAAGGCGTAGGGTAACATTTCTTTCCACTTTTTGTATATAACTACCATCGTAGCCATAAATAGCCTAGGGACAAAATGGCGATGACTTGTGATGTTTGATCCCATACTATTCAATTAAATCCACTACTGCCCCTTTAAATTAGACTATATATATTATCTGATACAATATGACGAGGGATGCCACACCAGCTGAAAAAGATTCATTAGGATGAACTTGACCATCTTCTTAGCATTGATGTTGACATAAGATTCAGCTTTACTCATTTGGAGAAATAGTTAATGGCTGCAACTATGACTCTGTGGTTGTTGGATGTTGATGGTCGGACCTTCCCTGTAATTTTAATGGTGCACAATTAGAATGGCTAAGGTGTGGTCATGTTGTGGAGTTCGATTGTCAGAAGATGATTCAATTCAATGAGGATTTGGCATTCAAGTCACCTTCTTACTTCATTGATACAATCAGCTTGTAAAGTCAGCCAAAAGTACCCCCATCGTAAGACTTTCTTTGCTAGTTCCATTTCATTCATATGGGGACCGCAAGATCCTTTGTGCAACCTTTCATCACTTATTTAGCTTTTGTTATGTCCAAGCATTTGAGGAGTACACCATTACTGGTGCATTTGAACAACTGTCACTCAAATGCTCTGTATTTGACTACTAACCTCATAATAACATGCTCTGTATTCAACCGCAAGATCATTTGTGCGACCTTTCATCACTTCTATAGCTTCTGTTTTGTCCAAATATTTGAGAGGAGTACATCATTACTGGTGCATTTGAACAATTGCCTCTCAAATGCTCTATATTCAACTACTATCCCATTTTTTTACATGTCATGCCTCTTTTATGTAAGTGCATTTAATGCAGCCTTCTTTTTGTCGAGAATAGTGTACCTACTATAGACAAAACAACTTATCTAACAATATATCCTTATTTTATTTTATGATTATTGTACACCTTTTAACCATGAGAGTAAAATTGTAAAATTCTTAAGTTAAAATGCATTCTTAACTCATTCTATGTAAGGGGCTAGCACTGAGTACCTCCTTAGTCAGGTAGAACGCCATACTTGAAATAAGCAAGTTAGTCACTCAGCTTACCTAGATGACTTGGCACTTGACACTAATTTAAGCTTACGCTAAGTTGGTTAATCAATGTTGAAATATTGTTGAATTATATCCAACAAACTCCCCCATTTTTACGATGACAAACCCAGAGCAGCTAAAATAAAATTAGTGAAGTTAAGTACATTGATACTTGATTGAATCATTTATCAAAGTCACCCTTATAATTTGTGGCTTCCTTCAAGAGACTTGCTTGTTTGAATTTGGCTCTTTTGCAATGTCTTTCATCACTTGAAATATTCCAGCAAAACATAGTCAGAGCAGGCAACTATTTCAAGTTAAGGAGATATTAACTTGGTTCAGTAATATAGTACTTTCTTAGTAATTGCGAATAAGAGTACAAGAACAATGGAGAGTTCATAAAATGTAAATAGAAAATACTTATACATTAAGTTCTAGCCTATCTACTTTCTTTGTCTTCTTGTAAATTAGTCT
Organism: Euphorbia celastroides; assembly: GCA_948291685.1. NCBI lineage: Eukaryota > Viridiplantae > Streptophyta > Magnoliopsida > Malpighiales > Euphorbiaceae > Euphorbia > Euphorbia celastroides. The sequence continues at coordinate 2,553 of CAOJBJ011710951.1, read as the reverse complement.
CCATACTACTGAGCTGAAGGTCTCCATTCTATATGGAATTAAAGCATAAGAATACTGTTTTATAGTGACAAATGAATTAGTAAGAAGATAGATAAATCCAACATGTTGGAAATGAAGCACGGGGTGCTGCATTAACTATAGGGATTTATGATCTAAAATTACCAAGTGACTTTGTACTAAATAATTGTCATCATGTGTATGGATACATGATGGATGACTTTTATATTCGAAAACTACAAAGTAACAATTCTCAATGTAAACTTTGCTAAGAGAAAACAGATAATCTGAAATCATCATATATATGGCATTGTCTTTTGGGCTAAATAAACGAGACTCACTTAACTAAGTTACACAAGAGTGGAACTTTAGGCTAAATATACTTCGAGTCTTATGAGGCATTTGAGCCATGTTTAATGGACAAAATGATTAAGTTACCTTTCAAGGGAAAAGGTGAACAAAGCGTGAATACTGATGTATGCTGGCCAAGAGTGTTCAAGAACATCGATTAGATCAAGGTGAAGAACACTTGAGTTAAGAGTTTCAGAATTGTTTAAGGGATAATGGGATATTATCTCAATGGACTCCTTCATATGTACCCTAACAAACTGGAGTGATAGAACGAAGGAATATGACCCTATTGGATATGGTCAGGTCCATAATGAGCCGAGCTGAATTAAGCAAATCCTTTTGAGGATACGCACTGGAAACTGCTATTTACAATCTAAATAGAGTTCTCTCAAAATAAGTTGATAAGAAACCCTCATTTTCTCACATAAGACTATGGGGTTGTCTTGCTTATGTAAAGAGGATAGATTCAAATTAGTTGGGAGCTAAGTCTGGTAAGTGTATGTTTGTAGGATATCCAAAAGAGACAATCAGATATAATTCTACAATCCCGAGGAGCAAAAGGTATTTGTTTTTAGGAATGGTCACTTCTTGGAGAAGGAATACTTACTCAAAGAGGAAAGTGGGAGCAATGCTGAACAAAGGGGAGTTCAAAATGAACAGACACACAATCAACTAATTGACCCACCTTTTGACACACATTGAGTAAGTCAACAAGAGAACATATCGTTATAGAAAGATATGCTTTAGTCGTCATGAACGATAAACATATTTTCTAATAAAAGATGACGAGCCAATGACTTACAAGGAAGCAATGAGTTGCTCTAAAATCTGATAAGTGGTTAAAGGCCATGTAATAAAAAATGGATTCCATGTATAAGTTAAGTTTGGAACTTGGTGCAAGCACTTAAAGAATTATGTGCAAATGAGTTTTTAAAAGAAAACTGACATGGATGGTAACATAGTTACCTATAAAGCACGGTTGGTTGCAAAAGGTTATACTCAAAAGGAAGTTATTGACTATGATGAAACCTTTTAACCGATAGCCATGATAAAATCCATTAGGATATTCCTAGCCACCATTTCTCATAACGAATATGAGATAGGTAAATGGATGTGAAAACTTCATTCCTTCACAGGAATTATTGACAAAAATCTAAGAGACTCAATTGTATGTTTTCACATCAAATGATGGCAAGGTATGCAAGTTTCAAAATTCCATTTATGGAATTATGCAAGCATTCAAAAGATGGAACATCTTATTCGATGAAACTATCAAGGAGCTTAATTTTTCACCGAACGCAGAGGAGCATTGTGTCTTCAAGAACGGAAGTGGGAGTGCTTTTTGTGTTCCTTATATTATATTTTGATAACATATGAATTTTAGGAGATGATATATCTCTTTTTTAACTAATTTAATTTTGGTTATCCGAAGAATTTCCATGAAAGACCTTGGAGAAGCAACATTTATACTCGGTATAAAGATCTATGATAATAGAATTGAGAAGCTGTTAGGTCTTTCTTAAAGTATATATATAGGCAAGGTTTTGACTGGGTCAACTTTGAGTAGTCAAAGAAAGGATTTCTTCCAATGTCTCATGGAATTAATCTTTCTAATTCTGAGTGTTTGAGAACACAAGAAGAGAGACTACAAATGTAAAACCTTAGATTTTCACCACAAGGTTTTATCATGTAATCTATGATACGTAGTAGGCATAATGTTTGGACCTTGTTAGTAGATAGTAGTCTGGCTAAAATGAAACATTATGTGTTTGTTAAGATAATCTAAAGATGCGTTCTTAATAGATGGGGTTGTGAATTCAAGGTAATGAAGTTCACTGATGTTAATCTAATAAATATGACTGGAAGTCTAGTTTAGCTTATATGTTTATCATGAATAGAAGAACAGAAAGCTTGAAAGGTTTAAAGCAAGAGAAAAATATTTATTCAATTATGGGATCTAAGTACTAAGGGTCTTATTATACAATAAGTGATGTTGTAGAATAAATGGTTTCTCAAGGATCTTGGTGTGGTTCCTAACATTGTTGATCAAATACAATTGTATTGTGATAATAATATGGCCATCGCAAAAGTAGAGGAACCTTGGTCTCGTATGAGAAATAAAGTTTGCACTTAAGAAATCCATTTGATTAGGATATCAAAAGGAAAATTTATAAGAATGAAATAAGTACCCACAATTAAAGGGTT
>CAOJBJ011710119.1:0-10028 GCA_948291685.1 Euphorbia celastroides | reverse complement strand
CTACAACTTTCTATATTGTAAAGTCAAGTCTGGAATAACAAATTAAGTATACAATTAAGAAGTTGTGGAGAAATTTGATTCATTGATGATGGAATAGAAGTATAAGACTAGTAAAATATTTTGGCTCCTTATAGTTGACGAAATCCTAAGTGCCAAATAATTATCTTTTATTAAAATTAGAATTGCTTCTATTTTGATTTAAAGGATTATATCTTCCGGCTACAAAAACCATATTGCAAACAATTACCACTCAAGTTGCTCTTAAACTTAGAAATAGAAAAAAAGATGTAAATCAAAATCACCATTCTCATTAAACCAAGTCTTGAACAAATGATATTTTAATCAAAAGATAAACGCCAATCATGCAAATTATAATAAAAATGGATAAAGATCTCAACTAATTTAAGCATTTTACTTATTTGCATATTTCAATAGTGTATTTGAGTTATATAAAAGAACATAATAAAAAATATCTAATAAACAATTATTTTTACCTTTTAAATAAAAGAAGGTATTTAATCTTAAATATTATTTAGTGTTAGACTTTTTTAACTGAAGAATATAGTCTATTAAATCAAATTAAAAATAATTACAACCCTAATAAAATGTGAACATATATGACATTAAGTTCACATACATGTCGAAGAATCTGATGCATTAACAAGATTCACAGACTGAAAAATATAGACAAAACTAAAAACTAAAAACGATATACCGAAGTTAAAACACTGGACAAACACAAGACAGACACAAACAGACGATACTTGCTTTTACAGCAAAACAATATGTACTTGGACAAAAACCCTACAATTTATATTTTCCTAACTCTCAACTAGTGATTTTCACTAACCACAATCATAAAATACTTGCTTGTTTCAGAACATCAACCAATATTACAGATCTGAAACTCTCTTACTCAATAGAGATAGATCTAGGGTGTTTACTGTGAAATATATCAAAGTATCTTGTCTAAAAACTGATGACATCCGACCCAATTATAAATCAAGATTAAGTTATGCAGCAACATACCTGTGATTGAAGAAGGTGATCGTGCAGAGGATCATGAAAAAATAATGTATGCAGATTATTCTGATAAAGCACATCAGAACGAAAAAGAAAAAGGAGAAAACAAAGATATGTAAGGTATTTAATCTGAAATACCTTCTAAAAATCAGTATCTTGCCTCGAATAAATGTGGATACCAACAATAAAAATTAAGGTTAAGTTCAAAAATCACCTTTATAGTTTGAACTTTCCTCAAAAAGACCCATAAAATTCAATTCCATCAAAAGTATCCCTACAATTTTGAAAAGTTATCAAAACACATTTTTCCATCCATTAAAGGATAAATGATGACATGACAGAAAAATAAAATGGAAATAACACATTTTTTAACTTAAAAATTCATTTACCATAATCCTAACCCATAAGCCTACCTATTAACCTATAACCCTGACTCATACACTCTCTCATTCATCTCTAAACCCTAGTTCTCCCTCCCCAACCTTAACTACCGACGACCACTAGCCGCTCCGGTGACGACCACACTCTAACTGCCGCCGTCGCCCTCCACTTCCTCCTCTCTCTCATTAACGGTGTCGGAAACCGACGAGAAACCGACCAGAAATCGACGGTCACGAACACAGGCAATTGTGTTGATTAGATTTTGAATCTGTGTTTTTTATTTCATCAGAGAAAACCAAGAAACCCATACCCAAGAAACTGTCGGAGAGGGAAAAGAAGGTATGGGGCTGGTTTTGTCGGCCAGATCTGGGGTGAAACGAAACGCGATTTACCGGCGGGTTGACGGGATTTCCAGATCTTGAATGCGGCGGCGAACCTAGACATTCGAATCCAAACACACAGAAGGTCGAAAACAAACCTAGAAAATGAACCTAGAAACTCTAAAAATCGAAAACGAAAGCTGCAAAAGTGAACCCAGAAAAACGAAGTCGGAAATTTGAACCCATAAACTCAGAAAATCGAAAAGGAGCTTTGAAAAATCATAGGTGTTTTCCGGCGAACTGATGAGGGAAGGGAGAGGAGGAAAGAGAGAAAGTCCAAACCACTTGGATGATTTTTGAAGTTAACATTAAAAATTATGCCAACTACAGTCTGGTTGCATTTTGAAAAAAAAAATTATTCCTTTTCTCAAGTTTTATTACATAAAACAAAAAAGATTAGACTTTTCTCTCTTACAGCAGAGGGGAGAAACAGAAGATGGCCATGGAAGCGAATCAGCAGCAGCTCCAAAATCAGAATCAGCAGATGCAACCACAGCCGCCGCAGATGGCGGCGGAGAGGCTGATCCCGGCGGTTCAGCAGCAGCTCAACTTGGAACATGTAAAGACTCGCGTTATCAGCCTCTACAAAGCCATTGCGCGCACCATTGAAGAGATTGAGGCCTACGCTCGATCCAACGCCAATCCAAAATGGTCCCATTCTTTCATGATTTAGCAATTTTCTGTTTTTTTTTTTATCTTCCCTATCTAATCCACCTCTTTCCCAACATTTTAACCGAATTGCAAACAAATTGGGATTGGGATCGTATCTTTCCTTCAAAATTGCTAGTCATAATTTGTGCTTGGTTTCGCTGATGAGATGTTACATATAGAGAAAGGGGTTTCTGTGATGGATCATTGCCCGAACTATCTAGAGAAGATGATTTTTGTGTTGTTGAAATTGAATTTTGTAGTTTCTTGTCAAATGATTTTTCTAGTATCATTAGCGTACTTGGCTGTTTTGCAACAGGCAAGATATTTTGGGCCAATACTCGATGATAAACTTGGAGCTTTTCAACATTGTGGACGAGATTAAGAAGGTTTCCAAGGCTTTTGTTGTGCACCCGAAGAATGTTAATGCAGAAAATGCCACGAGTATGGTTTATCATTCTGATATATTCTTTTGAAATTTGGGAGTTTCTGAATTTGTTCTTCAACAATATGCTTTAAATTTCATTAGTTGTTCTTGTGAACCAGTCTAGATACTTCTATACTTTTTCAATCTTACTGATAGCCAAAGTACAAAACATCACTTCACATCTTTAAGATTTCTTTGTGCATCAGTCACTTTTGTATCTGCTTGGATTTGTTCAGATGTTTGAAAGAGTATATTCTTACAAATGGATTGTATCTTTTGTAAAATAATGTTTATATGGTTTTCACAGAAAAATAACATCTTCTTTTGTCTGGATTCTGGGATGCAGTTTTACCGGTCATGTTGTCCTCAAAACTATTGCCAGAGATGGAAGTAGATGATAATTCTAAGAGAGAGCAGTTGCTTCAGGGGTTGCAAAGTTTGCCGGTACCTTCTCAAATTGAAATGTTAAAGGTGAGTTGGAGTTTCTGTAGAACAACCTGTACATTTTTCTTCTTTAAATGTTGAAGGTGAGCTTCACATTTACAGAATAGAATCAAAATGATTGGGGCAGCCTGTGAGAGTGCTGAAAAAGTATTAGCTGATACTCGCAAAGCCTATCAATTTGGTGCCCGACAAGGACCAGCCATTCTTCCAACATTAGATAAGAGTCAGGCTGCCAAAATTCAAGAGCAGGAGAACCTACTCCGAACTGCTGTAAATGTTGGTGAAGGTTGTGCGCTCAACTTTAAAATTCTGCATTCATTTATCTCTGAGAACCTTGATTTTTTCAAATCATCTTTTCTGGTTTATGATGGTTGCTATGATCATCTTGTATGTAAAATAAAATAGTTTTGTATTTTCAGGATAACTTTCTTGTTAAAAAATATATGAAAAAGATTCGAGGACATGGTTCCAGCGTCAAATTAGGCATTAACTTATCACAATCTAGTTTCCTCATGAGCAGAAGTTCCATAGAAGCATCATAATTAACAGCATTAGTCGCAATATCTGATCCATTTCGTTTTATCAGGTTCAACATACTTAAAAAACATGAAAAGTTCTTCCATCTTGTTTGTATCATTGTATAAGGAAGTCTAGAAAGTTTGTTGGTAGGTAAGGCTGCTTCAATCCTTTCTCATCTTCACTCTAGCACAGCTGGCCAGCCTTGCTTCTTTCCATGAAGGGAAAACTTGTTTTCTGAAGCTTTGAAGTTTATTATTGGAGAAAAATTTACTCCCGTAGAACATTTCAAGGCATAATTTTTGAGAGTTGAACAATTTACTCTAGTACCTGTATAGTAACTCAAATTGTGAATGACTATAGTTTACTAGTGTTTCCTTAAGGTCTGTTGCTCTGGTGTTGAGTATTCATTGGAGAATTGGTGTAATAAACTCCCGATATTGTGATTAACTAAAATTAGTATCAAATGCTTTAAATGTTATGTGATTGCAGGACTTAGAGTAAGTGGAGATCAGAGGCAGGTTACATCTGGACTTCCTCAGCACCTGGCAGATGTCCTGTCTGTGGGCGATGGAGTGCACAATTTTCCTGATCTTTCAGGTGACAATAAATGTCATGGACTTTTCTTTATGTTACTCGCTATTCGATGGTAACCTGATGTTGAGGGATCTCTCTCTAACAGGGATGTACATGAAAAGTACTCCACCTCTATCATCAAATACTATCAATAATCAGGGAACTTTATTACAGGTTAGTAAATTGGCCTTTATTGAGACTCTCATTTTTATTCCTGATTTCTGTATTTCCTTTTGGCTCTTGTGGCATCATTCATTTGTTACAAACTTCTGTACATCAGCATTTCTTTACATCTCAATTGTTTTAATTTTTCTTTAAATTTAAACCTTCTAGCCCTTCGTTTTGCTGTTGAACTCTAGAATGTCATTGGCTTACGGCTTGCATTTGCATCTGACCAAATCCTAAATGCAATATATCTTGTGATTGAAATAAATAAATTGAGCTGTCATGCAGTTTCTTTTTGTCATTTTAGTTTCATATATTTTCTTTCTCATTTGCTGAGAACTTCCTTTTAGTTCATTTTACACATCATTGAGTCACATTTCGCTATTGAAGGGTTGCATGTTTGTATTAGGCAGCAGGGTCAACACTTGTTGGAAGATCTGCTGCATCTCCCTCTGCTGCTACAAGTGTTGCTTCCTTTGACAACACCTCAGCTTCTCCACTTCAATATGCCAATTCACCAAGGTCGGGGACAAACATGATGAACACACCTTCTCCTCAACAACAAACCCAACAACAGCAACAGCAGCAGCAACAACAAAGGCAAAAGATGATGCAATTACCTCACAGTCAACAACTCCTTGCTCAGCAACAATTTCGACAATCAACTATGCAAGGCTTGGGGCAGGTGTGGTTTCTGCATACTGGAATCTTCTCTTTTTGGAAGTTAATTCTCTAGTTCAGTTATATGTGCTGTTGAAAAAGTGGCTTTGTAGTATTGCATTTAGCTCCGATCCTTTGTATTTGTCTACTTTATATCCCTCATTTTCAGTCATATTTTTTCGGATTTGCCTCCTGTTTTTCTTTTTTTTTTCATATTATGTAACTGAAAATTAAATATAATTTGCAGAACCAGCTGCAACAGTTGCATGATTTGACACAAAGCCAACAGAAGTTTCAGCCGGTATTGTTGTCATTCTCTTCTTGTAGTTATGATTAACTTTTGCTGAGTTTTGGTAATGATAAAATTATCTTTTAGATATCTCTTACTCTCTTAGTGAAGTATATGGACTTGCGCTTCCTATATAATTGTAGTTGCATGCTAGAGATATCATGAAACCACTGAAATTATGTTCTAAAATTTGAGATCTCATGAAATTGCCAAAATATTCTCAAAGTTGTTCACTTTCTTGGATGCTTATGTGTCAACACCATAAAATTTGTAACATTTATTTTTTTTCAATGGTGTGAAATTAATTTCAACTGTTGCATGGGCAACATCAGATGCAATTTTCACAGGCACTTGGCCACCAGCAATTTCAGGGCAGGCAACTGGCCGGTGGACATGTTCAGCATGGGATGGGTCAAACTGTACTCAACCAAGGAAATCAATTAAATCGCCATTTAAGCCAGTTTTCTAACACTGCAAACACTGCATTGTTTAATGCTGCTCAGGGGGCATCCAATACCCAGATGGTTAGTCGATCTATTCTTCCAACCTCTAATCATCTTGCATCGTCAATAAATTTTTAGGGAAGTCTTGACAATTCGGATCAATATTGTGCTTGCGATCAATTTACAAGTAGATTTTATTAGCCCGCCAAACTTCTTAATGTGGAAAGTCCAAAATTTACTCGAGGTATTTCTAACTGATAGTGAATGCATCACCGTTAAAATTTGTTTATTTAGAAATATCATTGTTTATGACTTCAATTTTCCTTACTGATGCATATGGGGCTTGCTAACTATATACTCCTATTCAGATTCCAAATATGTCAGCTACAATGACATCCCAGCCACTGGTTCCACGAATGCAGGTAAATTTGCTAACAGTTTTATTGCAGTCCCTAAAATTTAAACCAAGAGTCTCAAAAGAGTAGCAGTTAACACCTTGAGTCCTGAACTGGAATTGGTTATGTGGCATTCCTGATATACAATAGCTAAACATCTATTCATGTGGGATATAGCTTAATGAAAATTTTGAAAAGCATATAGGTGAATTGTTCATGATGGTGTGAGTTTCACAGGCTTAAAATTGGAATATACTCATGAGAGTTTTTAGTGCAGTTCATGAGCTATACACAGCTATTTAGCTTATCATGTAAAATAACGTGTTTGTTGTCCAGTGTCCCAAGTCGCAATGGCACTTGACACTCTTCGGTTCATTTATATGGAATAACAACATCAGTACTATTAACTTGAAGTTGCTAGAAATGTCAGTTATTATATGGTCCAATATTTTCCAATTGAACTGCTGTATTCAGATTTGATTATTTGTTGATGTGATAATTGGCATGATGTTCATTACAAAGGTCTTGATGACGTAACTATCTAATTTCTCATAAATCCTGCATGCAGTTTGGCTTAAGCGGTACCAATCCTCAGAGAAGTCATACATCCCAAGTCCTGAATGATCAAAGTAGGAAGTGATTTGATTCTATTTAAATATTTCCCCCTTTTTATATATGTAAGACTGTTGAGTTGATTTTAAGTAGTAGCGAGGCTAACATTGAGAGAGTCATTTGGGTGCAGTTTTCAACATGGGAGTATCGAACCCTGGTAACATGATGCCTTTACAGCAACAGCAGGCTCAGCAGCAACAGCTGGCAAACCCAGGTGCCTATGCTAATATGCAGCCAAATCCTCAGAATTTGCAGTCCAATATGGTAGCGCTCCAGAACAATCCCCCAAATCATCCCAATTTCGTCCAACAAAGACAGCAAAACCAACAGTGATATAACGATTCCTCTGTTTAGGATTTTGAAATATCGCTTTTATTAGACAGAAAAATATCAATAGAAGGAAGAGTCGGACATGTTTAACCGAAATGATGAACTTCGCTCATGAACTCAGCATTCTGTAGCAAGATTCTGAATATGCCTCGTTTTTGCTCTCTTTCCGTTGTTCTAACTGTTTCTATGATTTGGCAGTTTGGGTGATTAAGATTTCAAATTGGTGGAACTAAATCATCTGATAACTTAAGAAAACTGAACTGGCATATAAATTACCAAGTAAAATCGCATCATCACAATCAATCATCCTATCATTCTACTGTTCAAATATTCAGCCTACAAATTACAAAAATAAACAGTATGAGTTTCCACTTTCTCTTCATTTACCATATTAAAACACTTGATAAAGATTACAACTTTCTGTTACAATGTCAATCTAAGAAATCACAGTGCTTAACTTGAATGATTCTGAAAATTTGTTAGTAGATACGAGTTGCCAGTACTTCACTGGAAAAAATGGTGTTTCTTTAAGCATCTTCATTGAGATTTGGAGCAACAATTGCAGCATTTCTGTATAAACCATTCTACCCTGTATCAAAAACACAAGACACACAAGTTAAATCAACCAATCACCGTTCGATCCCAAAAACCTTTGACTGGTTGGTCTCAGAAAGGAAATTAAGAGTCATTCAACAAAAACTACCAGTCAAAACTCATTTCGGTTTGACTGATCCCTCCCAAATGATCACAAGACCACCAAGAAATGCAACAAATTCAAACAATCAGGCAAAAAACTCGAACATGTGCATCGAAAAAACCAACACTTACAAGTCTTGAAGACAAGAGGGGGTGTTAGAGTCCAACTCTTCCTGTCGGGGACCGTCAACAGAGAAAGAAGTGGGCACCTGAGCCAACTTTTCGGGCAAAAGAGGGAGCTTTTCGGTTGAATTGTGGGGCGAAAATGGTGGCGATGGAGAGGGAGATGGGGAAAAGTTATATCTCTGGTTGCCCGGTCCGACACTTACAGGGAGAGGAGATGGTGGTGTTGGAGGAGACGAAGATGGGGAAATCGAGATATTATTTCTGCCATTTCTCAGAATCTCCATTGACATGAAAGCTAAGCTTAACTCAGTTGGGCTGTTGAAAGATTTGAGCTTTGTTGAGGTATTAGTGAGCTTAGTTTCCCGGGAGAAGTTTTCATGTTTGAATTTTAGGTGTAAACCTAACGGTCTTTTTTCCCTTGTGTTGCTCTTCTTATACTTGCCTTAAGTGTTTTCTCTAACTACCCATTTCTTTCATTTTCATCTTTATTGTTGTACTCGTCACATGACAATACAATTTCTATAGATTGAAAATTGCAACCAAATCATAATTATAATTCTCTTTATACTGAAATGTTCTTTTATGCATACTACGGATGTTTTTCATTTATTGACATTTTAGCATAAAAATAAGCCAAAAAATCATAAGACAAAAAGTAGATATGGTTTATGGGCTTATAAACCATAAATAAGCCATAGAAGCACTCGACTAGAGTGACTTGTAAACTTAAAAATTGTTATAAAGTGCTTATAAGCTTTGAAACCTGGTCTTGTCCTGTCATCTAATTCGTTTTATCCTGTATTAAAAAAAAGGTCACTAATTTCAATTTTATTCAAATAAGCATCATCGAGGGTATCATTATAAAATGAAATTTATTCTATTAGCTAAATAAATATAGCTTTATTCTGGTTTGGCAGGCCGACATGTCGGTTTGGGTACGGCACAAGATTATAGGTATTTCTAGGCTACATCGGATTCAGTTTTTTGGTGCCTCCTCATTTACCTTTTGTGAAATGTAACTCCGATGCCACGATTTTAAATGAGGGTGGAACAACTTGCTATGGTTTAATTGTGAGGAATTGCGGGGGTCTTTTTCTTGGTTTGAAGGTTGGGAAACTCCCCTCTCATGTCTCGATTTCAGATGCAGAAGCTTTGTCGATTCGTGAAGCTTTATCATGGATAAAAGAGCTTGGCTACTCTCATATTGTTCTTGAAATGGATTGTTCCGTGGTGTTCAACGCTCTCGTTCAGAGTAAGATTGGCTTGTCGTATTTTTCGTCAATAATTAGGGAATGTAAGACTCTAGCTTCTCATTCTACTTCATGAGTTTTTAGTTTAGTCTCAAGAGATGCTAATAAACTAGTTTATACTTTGGTTAGGTCTGTTTATTTTGATGAAACAACAAGGGTTAGTTTTTTTCGTTCCATTATGTTGCTCTTCTTCTTTAATTTTTTGAATACATTCCCTTTATACTAAAAAAAATTAAATTTAGCTTTATTAACTAACTAATATATAGCTGAAGGATAAGACTACCTGAGCAGCGTTTTATTGTGCCAGCCTTTGTGTGTTGACATTGGGTTTTTATACGGAGAAACGGTTTCTCCACGTCATTAAAAAGAACCCACCCTAATTAATTGACACGTGTCTTTTCTTTCATCCCAATCTCTGTAAAAAAACCCACTCTTTTCTTCTCTAACCCCATCTTTCCATGGACGTCACCAGCAAAACCCGTGAAAGAATTTTTCAAGACGATTGATCTGACTGCTACAGCGGCGTTCTTTTGACCGTCGTCTTCTCTGATTCCAAACCACCACCGTGTTTTCCCCTTCCTTGCTGCTGCTATTTCTCCTTTAAGTTTTGCTGGTGACGTCCATGGAAAGATGGGGTTAGAGAAAAAAGGAGTGGTTTTTTTTACAG
>CAOJBJ011707731.1:0-10782 GCA_948291685.1 Euphorbia celastroides | reverse complement strand
AAGCTCGAATAGGAAGTTGGGTTCACTTTTGAATGTTTAAGAGAGAATTTTAAAAAATCTACAAGACAATGGAACATTTAGGAATAATTCGGGTGGCCTAAAATGTCTTTCACCTTATTAGTAATTGCTATGTACCATTCGAAGATGAACTGAATACATTAAGCATATGTGATTGTCGTCTGAGAGGTCAACTTTTTTAAATTATGGACAAATGAAACCGTTTCATTGTTCTCAACACGAAGGACTGGCTCAACTAAAGAATTCACCAGTAATCCCCACAAGAACACGAACCATTCAAAAAATGGTGGAACCGATTCCGATCCCTCATCACAATTTTCCGACCCGTGACTTTTGATATCAACTTCGTTACTTCATGGCAATCCAAACACACTCGAAGGTTCTTCACAATCTTCAATGTAGTTCCCGGTTTAGTACTAATAAGCCCATAAGCAATGGCAAGTTTCTCGCTATGAACCTTAAGAGACCTCTCTTTTTGTTCATCGCCTAAATCGTGCAAAACAATATCCGTCCGATGCTCATAACCATGATCTTTAAGCCAACCATCAATGTCCTCCAACTTTGTATAAATATCTCTGCTCCTCGGATGCCTCAAATCGCCTGCTAGAAACTCATGAACCCGATTTCTAATTTCAATCGAGCTATAACCCGGTTCTTTCTCTATCCCACTCTCTTTCAACAAAGTCCTCATCTTTGCTACACCTTCCCAATTTCCGACCGCTGCATAAATGTTCGAGAGAAGGACATAAGTACCTGAATTTGCTAGATTATGTTCGATCAAAAACTCTGCAATTTCCTCTCCTAAAGCCAGTTCACCATGGAGCCGACAAGCAGCAAGCAAAGTTCCCCACAAGACAGGGTCGGGCTTAATCCCCATGTTCTTAACCAAATCATAAGCCTCCTTCAAATGCCCGGCCCTACCTAGAAGGTTAACCATACAACCGTAATGCTTGATCTTCGGTTCGATTCCATAATCATCTCTCATCGAACCGAAAAACCTCCGCCCTTCAGTAATCAAACCGGCATGACTACAAGCATTCAATACGTTTATAAAGGTTATATCGGTGGGCCGGAAACCCAACTTACACATCTCATAGAACAACTCCAAAGCGTCTTTACTAAACCCGTGTGTAGCGTACCCATTGATCATCGAGTTCCAAACAACAATGTCCTTGTTCCGAATCCTTTCAAAAACCAATCTTGCATCTTCCAAACTCCCACATCTGCTATACATATCAATCAAAGCAGTGGCAACATGAGCATTGATCTCAATCCCATTGTTCTGAATATACGAGTGCACCCACTCACCCGATTCTAAAGCCCCAATTTGCCCACAAGCCGAAAGAACAGCCAAAACCGTCACTTCATTAGGCCTCACTTTCGCCTTCAACATCTGCCTGAACAAAACCAATCCTTCATTAGCAAACCCATTCTGCACATACCCATCAATCATCACATTCCAACACACCAAATCCTTCTCCTTCAACTCATCAAACAACGCCCTAGCATCCTCAATCATGCCATTTTTGGCATAGCAAGTAATCATTGCAGTTAGCGACACTAAACTTCTCTCAGGCATTTCATCGAACAACTTGCCTGCAGAAGCAACATCACCTGCTCTAGCGTATACATCGACCAGACAAGTTGTCACATACAATTCCGAATCCAATCCAAGTTTTATAGCCTGACCGTGAATAACCTTCCCCGGTTCCAACGGGCATGACTTCAAAATTGAAGAGAAAGTAAACGCATTTGGGGCAACCTCATCAGTTAGCATTTGAATGTAATACAACAGGGCTTGGTGATGCAAATTGTACAGAGCATGGGCGTGGATAATGGAGGAGTAGAAGAACACATTGGGGTTTTGGGTTTGATTGAATAAAGCAAGAGAGTGATTTAATTGACCAATTGAAGAGTAGGAGCGTTGGAGCTTGAAATTGAGAATTGGATTGTGATGGAGATTGTGGCGGTAGAGAAAGGCGTGGATTTGATTCAGGTGGGGTAATGATTTGGACTTGTCAATTAGAATTGCGATTTTTTCCGGCGTCGGAGGGTGGAGACTGCCGGAGGAGCGGCCAGTGTTGGGGGTTGGCGGCGGCGGCAGAGGCGTCGGAGAGGTGAAGAAGGTAGCGGAAGACATGGTGACTTACTGCTTGCTGAAATCCATTTGAAGCTGAAGAATCAAATTTGAGGCTAAATTAGTCGGCTTTATATTTTAACAATAACCGCCATAATCTGTTCCCCCCATTTTATAATCAAGAGTATTGTAAGTTCTAAATTTGACTAAAATAATCTCTTATTTTTTTTAGGGAAATTTACACCCACCATCAATATTTTCAAAGTAATTATATAGTTAACCTATAACTAATCTATTAACACATTTGATCTTCTTTAAATTTTATTTTTCGCCCAATACGTTCTATTAATAGAGTATATTAGGCTCTTCACATATGAATCTCATTCGCATCTTCTCCCTTTACTCCTCTTAATTGACTTTTATTTCTTCATCCAATTCCAATCCAGGCTACGACGCCACCCTCCTCTCCTCGTCATCACCACTGCCACTGCCACCGACTCCATCTCCGTCAACCTCCTCCTTCTTACATGCTTAATTTGATTGTTTGAAAGCTTCACTGAATTCCAATCTGAATTTCTTCAGGCTTCATTGAAGTCCGACCAATCCGATCAAGATCAACATCAAATATGATTGTTTGAAGTTTTCACTGAATTTTGATCAAGATTTCTTCTCGACCTCATCGAATTGCCTAATTCAATCGAGATCAACATCAATCTGATTGTTTAATGATCTGTAACTCAGCCTCCTCTGCCTCCTCCTCTTCAATTTGATTTTAGTTTCAATCTCATATGTAGTTGGTGTGATTGAAACAATAATAGAAAGCATTCAAAGGAAATCGAGAGCTCATAGAAGATTTATTGTACTTTTAGGGGTTGCTCTGTGTTGTTAATGATAGTGGAAGGGAAATTAGGAATACATGGTTGATGATTAGAGTTGAAGATGATGGAATTAAAGGATGCACATAAGACGTTTGATAAAATGTTTCTTTAGTATGTAAGGGATATGTATTGCATATGTGTTGCATATTTGTGAAATATGTAACATGCATAAACTATGTAATCAATTCGAAATTTTATTTGTGACATATATTATATATATATTGTACTTGTAATGAGTTTGTAAAGTTGTTTTTCTTATCAAATCAGTTTGGGAATTTTATGTAAGGGATATGTATTGTATATGTAACATATATGCATGATATATATAATGAGTTTTTGTAAAATTAATCTTGTTATCAAAATCAGTTAAGAATTTTATGTGTGACATATGTATTACATATGTATTATATATGTAATTACGAGCTTGTAAAGTTATTTTTCTTATGAAATCAGTTTAAAAATTTTACTTGAGAGACATGTATTATGTATGTAACACATATGTAATGTTGTGTAAGTTCATTGTGTGGCATATGTATTATATTTGCATGTTACAGGGAAAACAATTTTTTCCCAGTAAGTGGAATGTATGACATATGTGTTACATTTGCATTTTACAGCATGTAGAATGATATTATTTTGCTTATGTGGATGCTTAGTGGTATTAGGCTAACCTTTAAGTTATTCAATGACATAGGTTTGTTGTAGTATGTGTTTTTCACAAATCAATTGTTAAATTTAGTCATACCATGTAAGTTGCCCTTATTTTTATTTGTTTCTTAAATATACTTTTATCTTTATTTCAACTTCTCTAGCAAGAATTTGATTTGAAAGGCGAAACAAGCAGTGTTTTATTTTGGGATCTATCATTGTTCCTTGAGCTCCTGAAACTTATATAGCTGTTGCCTAATTTCCGTCTACTTTGTTTTATTTTGCTTAGACACCGTCCAAACTAAAATTTTAAGAATTTTTATATTTATAATAGATATTTTGAATCTTTTTATTTGTAAAAAATAACTTAGGGATATGTATTTTGAAAGTATGTAAGGGATATGTATTTTATATGTATAACATTCGTAATGTTATACAATAACTTTTGTATTAAATATGTAATGTATGTGCAGTATATATTTAATGAATTTCTAAAGTTGTTTTTCTTATCAAACTATTTCAGAAATTTTATGTAGGGCATATGCAATGTATGTGTAGTGGATTTGTAAAGTTGTTTTCTTAGTTCGGAAGTTTTATGTAAGACATATGTATTGCATGTGTAACACTTATGTAATGTCATATAAGTTTGATGTATGATATACGTAAGACATATGTAATACATATGTATTAACAGAGCAGACAATAAGACTATCGTACGTAAGTGAAATGTATGACACATGTAATACATATGTATTTTACAACGTATATAATGATATTATTTTAGCTTTTTATAAAATAAGTTTGTTAAAGTTAACACTGTTCATTTATCATTGTTAAATTTGATCATATTATGTAAGTTACTATTTTTTAAAAAATCAATATCATTAAAAAGAACTGGTAATTCTATAAAAGAATTGAATTCTATAGACAACAAGCATATTACCCACTTTGAACAGTAAAAACCAAAAGCATCTTGGCCAATTCACCCTGTTGAAATTTCAAAGTTGAGGGTATACCAAACTTAAGAAAGTCTTGACCTAATAAAATAATCGAAAATTTGCTTATATACTACATAAAGTTACTAAAATTTCAGCATTCCTTGAAATCATAAGATGTGCAAGTGAAACCCATAATAGTTAAGTAATTGTTGGTTAATTCACCAGCTTCACCAGCTTCTTTGTTTCTTCTGTTTTCTGTTGGTGCAAAAGAAATTGCCATGATTCGGCGAAATCAAAGTCTCATCACACATGGTTGCCTCGAAAAATGACCATAGACCTCTACTGATTTGTTCAAACTTTTCCTCTTCTTTTGAATACCTTACAATGCACCTGTAGTCGCTCAATATGACTTGGGTACTGCTCCTACAGATATATATTGGTGATAAGGAATCGCTCAAACGAACCCGAAGCCAATAAGTCCAGCCATTTTCCTTTAACATCCATATCTCCTTAGAATCCTCTGCTTCATAAGGGGAAAAGGAAAGACAAAGACATCCTTTGTGTTCTAGTAGGCTTTCACTATGAAAACATAGACAAGATTTAATTTGGTGCTTGCACGTCAAGGAACTTGTCTTTCGTGGAATCGAAAGCTATAATTTCAAGATCAAAATCACCATGTGACCTCTTAAGCCAATGGAATATTCCATGTACTATAGTAGCATTCGAAGTTCTAAGAAATATTTCATTCAAAATCAAGTTAGGAGGGAATTCGATTGATTTCCATGAATTTGATTTCAGGGAGAAAACATTACACTTTGTTCCCGACTCGGAAATAAACAACATAAGATCATTAGATACCGGATCAAAACGCAACCCATGAGGATTAGTTGTTACCCGGCAGTGATCAATGACATCGGGCCTCAAATATAAGGTATTTTTCTCAACTCTCTAGTGAATGGGTTTGCTAAAATCAATTCGCTTCCATGTCCAAAACGAAAACCACAAGCTAGACAAACTAAACCGCAGCTTGAACCTAAAAGTTCAACCGAGTCTGGTTTTAGGGGAAATTCGAGAGCATGAATACTACATTAATCAAAGTACGAAGTTTCAGGATCCAATAGTTGAAATTGCGAACATCGTGCTTCGAAAAGTATTTTAAGGTTTCGAGACGATCTTTCAAAGTTGAGATCGACGAAATCACGATCAGAGATTAAGGAATGCCACGATTTGCATGCAATTTTGAAACGCATGCAGTAGAGATTTTGATGGCAGCCTTGAAAGAATGTCGCTAATAATATCATAAGGGATGAAGCCAGCCTTTGCCATCATATTCGCAGCCGCAGGTTGTTTGATTAAGTGACATTATCAACCAACAAATTGTTTTGTATTTATAGCTTCACGTGTAGAACTATTTAGGAAGATTTCTAATGAAACTGTAACTTAACAAACCCTTTTTCTTTTCCTAAACAAATTCTGATCAAGCACGGCCTGTAAAATTCCTAAACTGTTCAGCTATTTTATTTTATTATTACAACAATAATATAATCATATTGGAGCAGCAGGAAAATTGTCGCGTAGCACTAGTTAGGAATACAAGAAAGAATCTAGTGAAATTATAACTCAACAAACCCAATTCTATTTTGAAACAAAATCTTAATCATGAATGGACAATTGAACTATAAAATCCTAATCTGTTCATCTTTTTATTATCATTAGAGTAAAAAAACAAGTATATATTATCAATATAATTAAAAGTAGAATATTTTTATAGCTGAAAGCTACAATAACTTTATTTTTTCTAGAGTTAAGGATCTTTGGATTAATAATATGAAATTCGATTCAATGAGAGAATATGTAACAATCGGTAATAATAGCTATAGTTGACAATGATAGAGTAATAAATATGGTTGAAAAGGAAATATGCGTAGCCAAAATTAAATTTAAGGGTAAAATCGCTTTTATCTTTTAAAAATTACCATCTTGTGAGTATTGTTAATTTACAGTCACAAATTAGTTATTTATTACAATGGGTCATAATGACAAAATTGCTAATCCGTATTACAACTCGTATTTTTTTAAATCCCTTCTCATTCGATTTCAAATTCAACCAACATATCATTCCAAACCACAAAAGTTTAAACCAATATATACAATATTTAGAAAACCCTAAGGGGGCAGTTACGTGAATTCAATAGTCAACAATTATACCATCTGCCACGGTAAACATCAAAATAATATTGGTTAATTCATCATCTCCCTTCTATTGAAAGAGTTGAGTAATTCAGACTCTAACATTGTTTTTTTTTTAAAAAAGAAGAAAATAAGAAATATAAAATGAAAAAAATGCTAAAACTCTAAAAAGAAATTGAGAAACAAAAACAACAAATTTGCAAATTCATTAGGTTAAACGAGCACACATCTCAAGAAAAGTATCTATCGGGCAGTCTTTGTACACGTGATTTCCTTCTTGCCCCAATCAACTTTTTATTCTTTCGAATCTTCACTGGTTGTCGATGATCAAAACCCTCAATGACATCACTATTTTTTTCTATAATGATCTATAAGGTTATAGATTTTTTCTATAATATCGTAATTTTTCTATAATGATCTATAATATTATAGAAATGATCTATAATGATCTATAATTCTATAGAAATGATCTATAATGATATGGAATTTTTATATAATGCCGTATATGTTACAAAATGACATTATAGATAGTTATAGATCGTTATAGGTTTACAAAATGACATTATAGATCATTATATGTTGCAAAATGACATTATAGATCATTATAGATAATTGTAAGTTAACAAAATGAAACTAAAAGATGTTACAAGTATACAAAAATAAATTATAGGATAGATAATTAACCAAACAAACATATGGTTTTGGTAATATATTAATTCACACAAGATTTAACTATTAGAAATTAGAAAAAACAATATCAAAAATCATGTCAATTGAAGATAATCACAATATAAATTGGAATCTGCCATCTTTCCGTAGCATAAAACACACACCAAATTAGAAACTATAATTATATTTTCATATAGCCTCCATGAAATCATTAGTACAGCCAGTTTAAACTAGAAACTAAAAACAATTTGCACTAGTTATAACAAGTAGTTTTTTCATTTTTATCGCCATTTTCAATAAACTACATCTTGGCTAATAGTGATTCATCCTACTAACAGAGATCTATTTCCGCAGCATAATTATACTCCAAAATAACAAAAAACGCCAGTCAGACAACGAAAAAACGGCAGTAAGAAAGGCCTGTCAGGCAACGAAAATGATAGTAGTGAGAAAACCTAGTCAGGGAAAGAAAACGAGATCTGGAACCTGGACCAATGGCGGAGGCGACGAGATCTGGAACTGGGACTAACGACCAAGGCGGCCATGAGATCTGAAATCAGAACTGACGAAGGCGCGACATGATTTGGAAGTCAGATAGACAATGACGGCGGCAACAAACATTGAAATCTGACAATTTTTCACTGGTTTCGCAGTTCCTACGACTTTTTTCGTTCGTGATATGGTTTTTACTTCGATTTACCAACAGCGATGACAATGACTGGAGAGACGGTGACAGATGATGACGAAAATGACATCTGCGATGGCGACAGACGGGAAAGAAAATGACATCAGCGAGGAGGTTTTCTGTCGATTTGAAGTGTGTGAAAAATGAAAAAATGGGAGTGGGAGAATTGTTTAATTTTTTTATTATTGGCTTTAAATGATAATAAAAAAAGTTAATGGGTGGCATTTTTTTTGTAAATATTTCCTCTTTTCTACATAAATGGTTGCTTTTTCCTATACATTAATGCAAATTTAATACAAAGATAGTCAAATAAATAAACATATGATCATGAAAAGCAAACTAAATGGAAACAAATATAGATTACATAAAACAAACACTAATTACACGAAAACAAAAACAAACAAGAAATCCTAATCTAAACATTCCTACTCTAAAGTGACTGGTGAGTCTGTAGAGTCATTTGGGGCAAATTTTTTGATGAATAGATCGATTTTGTGACATAACTGTGAGCGAGCGATCTTTTTCCGCACGTGTTGTGCTTGACCAATTTTCCAATTCTATCATTTCCTATTGATTCCATTATTTCCAATTTTCCATAGTACCACATTTCCGTCATTGCGTACTGATTCTGGACTAAGTTGACCAATTTCTAAGTATCGATGGTTTAATTAAAAACAGTTTTAACAACTAATGGGTTTCGAGACCACACAAAGTAATCCCTCCCTACAAAAATAAATTAAGTAGTGGTGAGCAGAGGTTGATCCGACGATGACAGTGTGGTATACTAAGTTTCCTAATGTATGACGCATACTATGACCTAGACCTACTTGCGGGCCGAAATACCCGTCGAGCCCTGCCCGAGCCCGCTTAAAATGGGCGGGATTGGGTATTTATTTTAATGCAAAAGCCCGAAGTTTCACGAGTCGGGTTTAGTTTTTATATAAATACCCGAGCCCGGTCCAACGAATAAACAATAAATTTATTTTATATTTTTAAATTATAATTAATACTTTATATGTTTATTTGTTTATATTAATTTACTAAATTATTAATTATACTTTAAGAATCTTACTAAACTATGTATTTATATGTAAAATTTATTTAAAATTTTTAATATTTACAATTTATTTAATAAAAAATGTAAAAGAATAAATTTTCGACGGGTCTTGGGTCGGGCTTGGGATTGACTCCCAAACCTCGGTCCGAGTCCGACCCAAGTCCGAAAATTAAATCATGGACTTGAACTGAGCTTGGATTAGTGTTTTTAGGGAAAAGCCCGACCAAGCTCTGTCTGGCCCGCCCGATGAACAGGTCTACTGTGACCTAAGAATAATTCCTAGTTAAATTGATATCGAGAGAGTAGGAAAATAAACTAAAACAAATCAATATATAAAGACAAGTTAGCCCATGCAAAGATACCACCAGCATTCACCATGTTCATTGGAAAGAGATTAATACACACCAATATCTAGACCTAGTTTAGCAATTACAAGGTAATTCTTCCTGTTGTATGACAATCAAACTTCATGTTGTGACTGATATCTCACTCACTGTGCCTCTTAACTTCGGGTCAAGAGATCACCAATCAACAACTTAAAGATCCAAAAGAACCTAAATCACCAATTTCCATGTCGTTCGACTCCTACGAGCTTTGGATCACCTATCACTAGTCCCGATGAAATCTTCTTTTCATGTGACACAATTACGGATGCCGAAATGACTTTCGATGATTGTTGTTACTCAATCTTCATTAAAGACAAATAAGATTTCGAAATGACTCTAGAGCATAAGACTTACCTTCGTTTAATCAGACTTTCAGCGAGACTGACGGTTCATAACAAATAAGCGTTGGGATTAGTGAATAGATCTCGGTGTGAATTATTGTATTCTAGTTCAATCATCACACGGGTTATTGCCGGTTTAAATCCTTATATGACCTAACTAAACTAACTTAGCCAGACATGATAACAGTAACACGCATAAAGAGCAAAGCAAGATTAATTGAAGTATCACGGTAAAGAGTAAAAACAGAAAACAAAACAATTAGGCCTTTTATGGTGTGGTGCAATACATTCTCCCAAACTCCATAAAAGCTTACTATAGCATCTTCCATAGTTAAGATTTCCTAAGTGCAGGATGAGAAAACTCTAGCCCCGTCACAAGTAGGCCTTCTAGTTATCTAATATAACTATTCGGCTAAGAGATAAACAATAGATTGTGGCTGGAGAGACTCAAAACCTGCATTCTTAATCAAGTTTGTGCATTATTTAGTTTGAAGCAAAATCTTAGGAAATCTATAGAAAGGTGAAGTCTGTGGTCTTGTTTTTTGTTTTTATCACAATATGTGAATCTGTTGGTTTATTTTTCATGCACTTTAGCATATGTTAAACACCACAACCTTTGATAAAGGCCAAATGCATGATTTGGCCTCAACGTTTGTTGAAAAGGTCATTTTAGTCCCCAACGTTTGGCACCGGCCGTTTTAGTCTCTAACGTTTTAAAAAGTGCACCTAATAAACTCCTACTTTCCAGGCGGTTTCTCCTGCTTCGAGTTTTTCAATCAAGGTCCGCACCTTAGCCAAGTATTTCGTCATACTTGGTTTCACAGCCTGGTAGCTCTTGTTGATTTGATTTGAGATCAGCTTTGAATCACTCCTAAAGCATACTCTATCCGGAGCA
>CAOJBJ011707689.1:0-20321 GCA_948291685.1 Euphorbia celastroides | reverse complement strand
TAAATTATAGGTATATGTTGTGAAATATTTACATATGATCAGTACACATGTATTTAAACATAATCGTATGTGATGTCATATACTTAAATATATTCGGTATATGGATCCAAATACTTAAATATATTTGATACACTTCTACATATTCAATACATATACTCAAAATATCGAAATATAATTTATAAATGTACTTAAATATATGAGGTATATGGACCCAAATACTTACATATATTTGTTGCTCTTTAACCTGTAAATGGATAGGCTTTGAATGATTTGTAAATTTTATTAAAATGCAAAAAAAGAATGAATGCAACAGTGCAATTCAAATTGGAATAAAAACCGTAACTTCCATTTAAGTAAATGATGTAATTAATTAATGAGGAAATATGCAGAAATTGAATAATATGGATTATGGAAAATAAAACACATACCATAACTGTTATTTAAAAGATAATGTAATTAATTAGTGAGAAAAGTAAATATGATATTTGAACTTGATCAAATCTAATTATTTTTGTAAAAAATCTGATTGCGTGCAAGTTGGCTTTGATTGTACGGTAAAACTTACAATTTTCCAGAGCAAAGGGATGCCCGTTGGGCCCAATTACCAACGAAGTAGCATTACTCTTGGCAACTAAAAGCACTTTAATTATATGATAATTAAGACAGACATAGAAGTTGGCCTGTCAACAGTTAACCCCTTTTCCTTCACTTTTCTGACCTTTTTGTTCCCTCTTTTCTGTCCTCTTTTTTCTACTGTTTTCCTTTTGTTTATTGCGCTTCCTTCAGTTTTAGAAGTCTTAAAAGGATGTAATAAAAAAAAGTCTTAAAAGGAACCCAATTTTCTAGGCTACAAAGCATAACTTGAACAAAAGCTACACTCTTTATAAATAGTTAAGTGGCTTTAAGGGTTCACTTTTGCCCTTTCAAGTTGAGGAAAAATGGCTAAATATGAGGACTTTAAGCTTCTCAAGATCCAGGTCTCTTTCTCAATGATACATATGTCAATGTTTGTTGGTTTACTATGATGTTTTATTTAATTTTTTAGCTTATTTTATTTGCAGACTTGTGCTCTTAAAGTGAACATACACTGTGATGGTTGTAAGCAGAAGGTGAAGAAACTGTTACAAAGGACTGAAGGTGAATTTTATATATTCTGCCCAATTTGAATTCTTGCTGCTAATAGTAATATATTATTGCGTACAATATACTTTGTTATTTATGTAGTTCTTGTTTCTTTGTTACAGGTGTATACCGAGTGAACATAGATGCAGATCAGCAGAAGGTAACAGTATCAGGAAGTATAGATTCTGCAACTTTGATTAAGAAATTAGGCAAAGCCGGTAAACATGCCGAGATTTGGTCTCAACAGTCCAAAAACCAGGTCCAAAAGCAAACAAATAACATCTGTTTAAAGGGTGGGAAGAACAACAGTATCAACAAAGGCCTGGCAGTTTTCGGAGATGATGATGACTATTTCGATGATGATGACGATGATGAAAACGGGGAAGATGAAGAAAACGAGCTGAGGTTCTTAAGGCCAACTCAATTGGGTCTGCTGAGGCAGCAAATGGAAGCAAACAGTAATGCCAAGAACAACATTAATAAGATGAGCAGCATTGTCCATAACAAGGGGAACCCAATTCAGAATTTGGGGCTGAAACCTAGTCCAGATGGTGGAACTGATCAAAAGGCAATTTCATCCCTCCGATTTGGAGATCAAGTGAATCTTAATCATCCAACAGGAGTAGCGTCAATAATGATGCAAAATCAACTACAACCTCAATTGATGTATCAAAGATCATCTTTTATTGCTCCTAACACTGCCTATTATACTGACCAAATGCCCAATTTTAGTGGCGATAGCTCTGCACTTGTGTTCAGTGACGAAGATGATAGCAGCTGTTCTATTATGTAAAGAAGCGATGTTTTTTATGTTTTCTGAAATGGGTTTGACTCGAAAACGAAAAAAGAAATGTACGTTCTGGATTTCAGGCTAGTGCGTGGGTTGGATTGTAGTAAAGAGATGGGATGTTTCGCTGCATCTTATCAGCCTATTAATTATTGTGTAGTGGTTGTTGTCAGCATAATTCTCGTTTTTTCCTCTTTTATCTTTGTTTCTCAATTAATGATGTGGGTCGAAAAATCTAAAATAGTGTTAATATATTGGCTAGGTTAATACCGAAAAATAAAAATTCCCCGTTTTTTAAGTTTGGTTGAGATTGTTGTTCTAATTATTTTTAAAAATTACTCTCACGTACTTTTCAATCTAATTTTGTAAAAGTTAATTGAGAAATAATAATTTTTATTTTATTTATTTTTGAAATATGCTTTCATATAACAAAGTTTGCAAGCGTAGCTTTTGGATGATATACTTTGGTTTTTCATGATCTGTTTATACTGTTCTTCTACAACTAAACTTTGTTATGATCAAGTGATATATTCATATTTCTTGGATAAGGATGACCAGGATCGAACCTTGACTCTTTTAAAATCCTAATTCTTAAAAATAAACTTTGTTACCTACCGATAAAATATACTTGACAAAATGGTTAATCTTTGAATTATAAAACGCAACAGACAAAAGTGGCATTGAGTGTTGGTCTTGCACAAAGGTAAGTGAGAGGTACGTTGAAAAATGGATATATCCTTTTCTTGTAACGTACCATGAAGTTTAGAACCGTAGTGTTTCCGAACAAAGCAAAGGAACTCTTTATCAGTGAACGATTAAGGGATTGCAATTAGGTTTATTGCTTTATTTGAGAAAGTTCCACGAAGGAGTTGTAAGAATTAGTAGGGAGATTATTGTAATAGGGATTTCGATATACCCATTCCGTGCAATATAAAATAATGAATGAAAAATAGATAAAAATTGATTGAGTATCTGTATTAGGATGAAATAATTGTTCCTTAACTATTATATATATCACAGAATAACAATTTCTCCATTTCAAGCAAGAATAGCTATTCCGTGAAATGCATAAGATATAAGAATCGATATTTCATCCGACAATGAGCACTCACTTATATTCGTCAATTTCCCATTCAGTTTTTTTTTCTAGTTCATGGAATAGCTATTCCATTAACCAAACGGACCCATAATGCGGGATATAGATTTCCATTGGGGGACACACTTCCCATTCAGTTCATCCATTATTAGAGTTATTTTTGCAGATTCGGTGTGATCGAATGAACTTGAGATGGACAACAAATTCTATTGAACTGTTGATACCAAAGAAATAGGGCCAGCTTTTGGCGCCAACTGTTTCTAAAACAATGTCAACAAACTCCCCCTTGTTTTTCATAAATAGAAAATCGACCAATTCCTTTCTCCGCCCCCCCTCGGTGGATCCCTCTCTCATTTTCCGTTTGGAGAGAGGATTTTCCCGAGAAAACCAAAATTAGGGCAAAACAAACAAGGCCGGAACCCTAACATGAAGGGCCAGGAGCCCGACATTGTCTCCCATCTCCGGGAGAGAATTTTGGTGATTCTTTCTCAATGGCATGGCCTTCAGTTAGCCGTTAAAAACCAGTGGGGCGGCCATGATTCTCTTCAGAAATCTCACCAGCTTGCCACTGATATCTTGTTTTGGTTCTTTCAACCTAGAGGTAATTCAAATTGGAAATTGTTGTATTTGGTTGTTTTGTTTGTTGATTCTGGGATTTACAGGGCCAAGTTATGTTGAAGATTTGGAGAATTTGCTCCATGAAAGTTTGTTGCTTTCTTTTAATACCGATATTGAAGATGGTAGCATTGAACAGGTACTTGCTTCACTTTCATTCGTTTAATTGAATCATTCCAATTTCGTTTTTAATTTGTAATGATTCTTTAAATATACGGCTTAATTACTAATTAATTGATGGTGATAAGGTTGCTGAGCAGCTGATAATGCTACAAGACGAATTCTTTCACAAATACCATTAGACCGAGAACTGGGAGAGCCTTATTATTTTGAAGCTTGTAGAAAGATCCAACAGGTAGAACTGTTAGAAATTGTTTTCCAGACCGTTGTCTTGAAAGCTTTTGCTCATGGACAGGTTCTTAAATTGGGACATCGGATTTTGGTTCTTAATAATATGTTTGCCAATTGAAGTTAATTAAAACTATTAGAATTAAACTGAACATAGTTGAATTAAATTGGTAGATAGAAACCGAATTGAGTTTAAAGGAATCGAGTTTTAGTTGACAAAGGTCAAATGCATATTTGGCCTCCTGAAGCTTATTATTTTTTAAAAATACCCCCCTAAAGTTGCAAACGTCAAGCGTAGCTCTCTAAATTTGGCAGAGACACTCACTCTAGCCACGTATCACCTTATGATTGTTGTGACTTTTCAAAAATATCAAACTTTTTATTTTTGTCTCTTCATTTAAATTGTAACACATGACATTGAGAGGTTAATATGTACGTTTTTGTCAACTTCAGGTGGTTGATGTGTACATTTTTTCAACCTCAAGGGGCTTACTTTGACATTTGTGACTTGAAAGGAGCACTTAAAAATTAGTGTCAACTTTAAGGGGTGAAATTTGCATTTGGCCATTGACAAACTGTATTTGGCCAGTCGTGAGCTTTCTACAAGTCAATGCTTCGATAAAAAAAAAGGCATAGACCTTCTGGTTAGCACGCTGAACACCTACTCTTCCTTACCTCGGTTTTCAAGTTCAATAACTTTTTTTGTTTGAATTGTTTTACGAATACAAATGCAGCTACCATTCTATCTTCAACATTTTGTTGTTATTCTCTCAAGAAATAGAAATCAATCGAACGGATAATATCACTAATATATCATATTTGCAATAAAATAATAACTTTAGAGAAGATTTCACAATCATTCGTACTGTATCTGTTGATTCATGGACAGGCTTAGCATTATACAATATAAGTCACCCAATGCATTTTTTATTAACTTCTCTAAAGTTATTATTTTATTGCAAATAAAATGGATTTTGACCCTAAATAATGTCATTGGAAAAAACAAGTCTCAAATGTTGTGGGATTAAGAAATAATTCCCGATGTAATGTCGCTTAACCACGGATGGGACTTAAAGTTTCCGGTTTGATAATGCATATAAAATGGCACTTAGAGTTACAGTTCCAGTACAAAAAAACCCGAAACTTAAGTTTTGGTTTGTGTTGCAGTCAGTTGATTGCAACACAATGTTCGTTTGCAGAAATAATTGAAAAAAGGTACTGCTGCAGCTGACTCCTGCATGAGCTCTAACACTGGAGATTCTCGGTAAAACGCCCCCTCCCACCGTTTTTCAACCCAACTCATTCAACTCGTAAAATTGCGGTAGTTAATGCTCATGATTATGTCTACTTACTCAAACCGCTTCAAATTTGTATGTTCCGAACACTGGACAACGAATAGCAAATGAGTATATACATATTTAAGTCACTATACGATCTACAAAAAATAAAGACAATCATTATTAAAATTTCTTCTTATCGTATTAATAATATATTTAAGTCACACTATATGATCTACAAAAATGTATCAGCCGGACTTCAAATTAAAAGATGTTCCCCTCTTTTCCAGTCTGAAAGCTTTGGTCCTTATTACGCTTTTTTCGATCAGCTAAGATAGGTTATGCTTGGAACTTGGAGGTTGAAAATAATATCGTGGGGACCATATATTCATTTTTAATTCTTTTTTGCAAAACTTGAAAGCCGTGTTCTAGTAGTTTCAATTGAAAAAAATATAATATCGTAGGGACCATATATTTCATTCTAATCACTCAAAAACAAAAATTCAAAAATTATCAACAATAAAAAATCGCGAATACACAAAACCATTATTTTCCTACCATTTACCAGATATTCAAACAAACGAAAATGCAGGCAATGCGTCAAACACCTTATGTGCAAACTCTTTCAAATCTTAAAATCGTAAAGATCTACAAAATAGAGTACTAACTTTGGTAGATCAATCAAAACAATTGATATAATTGCTACAAAATCAAGTAATTAAATGATGAAAATAAGAGATATAATATAATCTTCTTCATAGTAACTTCAAGTTTCAATTCGGAGTCGACAGAGAGACTGGAAAAGAGACAACGAGATTAATGATCAAACAATAACAAGGCTGGATAAGAGGCGAGAGAAGGAAGCAAACCAGCTGACGCATCGACGAAGGATTTTTGAGAAGAAGTCGATGAACGATAACGGGAAGAAGAGAAGAGAAGAGATGTTTATATTGGAACGTAAATTGGTTATGAGATGTTACAAGATATAATTTGGATATTAAGTTTTAAATTTGGATATAAGGCCTTGTTCCATTCACCTTCAATTTAGTTCACTTCATTTCAGTTCATTTCATTTCAATTCAGTTAAGGTGTCCATTCAAATCAGTTCATTTAAGTTTGGTTCTTGTAACGTCCATTAATTTCAATTGAAAATGAAATGTAAATAAATTAAGTTCAGTTCAATTCAGTTAAATTCATTTCAGTTCAAATCCATTAAGTTCAGTTTAATTAAATTAAGTTCAGTTCAAGTTTCAGAAGTTGAAGAGAACACGACATTTCCCTTAATAATTATTTAAAGATTAGAAATTAAGATGTGGTAGGTTTGACATATAGAATAACAACAAATCTCTTTGTTTTGCGGTTACACTAAGCTATCTTGCTAGCAGTTGTTCTACCAACCAAATTCTACTTTATTCCCATTCAATTGCAATTGTTTAACCCTTGGCTCATTTTATATACCTTTCCGTTCTACTTATTTCAATTTAATCCAAAGTCAGATTGTTTTTGTTATTTGATCGTAGTAATCGTATTGATGTAAAATAAATTCCATCTTTATCGAGAATAGTTAAATGTATAAAATAATATTTAAAGTTTAATTTGATTATATGTTGATATATATCATATAAAAAGTCAAGAACTGGTTTCCTTACTATCGGGACACCGTTTCCTATTGTCTATCCACAAACTTTTCTTACTATCACTTCACAAATTGTAGTTTCTATTTCAATTTACACTCTCACTCAACCAATATATTCATGCTAAGTATTTTATTTTCCTTTCATTTTCTAAAGAGAACACGATTATATAATTATGTAATTAAATTTTTTGCCTTAGAAAATCTATTCAAACTTTATATATTTATATGCACACCCTTTGCTTCCATTATTTACATGTTTTCCGACAGTTTATAATCCAATAATTTTTCCGACATGATGTTTTTTTATATCCATTTCTGTTTTCGTGCTACATAAATTGAAAATACATGAATTTAAGATGAAGATATAAGTTTACACATGAACAAAATGGCAAGGGATGAGGACTTGTACTTGACGAAGAATCAATTACATCAAGTGTAACTGCACCTTGTAAAGTTCTTCCCCTCTTTCATTAATAAATATATATAGTAGCAAATACAAGATATAGATTGTTAATACTGCAGACGAAAAATTAGCAATATTGCGAGTAGTTCAAATTGTCAAGACGAACCACCCGAGTTAGCCGTAGAGCCTCCCATGGCCTATTTGATAGATTGGCTGAGGCTATTGATATTAATTATTAAGTCTCATTTTGTACATGTAAAAGTGGTTAGATGATAAAGTAAATTTAGTATTACTGACTTACTTATATCATGCCTGTGATTCTTCTAAATTGTCTTACTTTCTGTACCTTCCAATGTTAATTTTTGATCTGACTGTTCAGGATTTTTTTTTCTCCGTAGAATATAGATTCTAAAAAATTACTCCCATTATTCTACTAATATTTAAGGAAAACTCATCAAAATCTATGTCAATATATTATGACCATTTACATTGTCAGGAGTTATGGCTTTCCTTTGGAAGGTTGAAATAAATTACGATGAAACGGAAGGCTACTGATGTGATATATATGTTGAAGCGTTGTTTTCTAATTGGTGTGGAATGGTGTCGTTGGATAAATCACCTGAGAAACTAGCAAGTTTAAAGCGTGATATATAAGTGGTAGAGATTGAGTCTTATTATTAACTATCAAAATCACCACTCTCGACATTCAATGTAATTCCAGAATCATTCTACAACAGAAATATGAAAAGAAATTAATAATTATGGGACGGACATATACAATGGAAGATGGATGGTTGGGAGATACCGCTGCGTGGCAAATTTTACACTTGAGTGATATATAGTGGCAGGTTCGGTCTTGACATTTCTAAAGCCCTTTTTATTATAATTGGAAAACGGGCAAAAAAAGGTTTGAAGACGAGACATGTCTGTAGTCTTAAAATAATAAAATAAAAAAATAATGATGTGGACACTCAAATAAAAAATAATGTTCTGGGAACTCAACAACATTAAACACCAATGCACTTAGCTTTGTCTCATATTAAAAATCCGCTAATAGCCTGACAAAAGCAAGATGTTCCAACTTTTTTTGGTATATAAGCTCCGATACTATGTCATGGAACCGTTTTACTCAAAAGCTTAAGTTGACAAGTAGGGCCTAATCGTAGTATTATATTATTCTTGACATCGTCCACAAGACCCTAAAACTTAAAGACGAATAAGTTGAACCAATTGGTGCTCCGTGCTTTTAGTTTAGCTCTCAAACTTTCAAATACCAAAAACAAGTCTGTTTTGATACTATTTTTCAGCTGCTGTACATCCCAACAAGCTTCGTCTGTTACCCAATCAACTTCTCACCAACCTTTCCTAGAATAATATTTTTTGACCTCGAAGAATAGATTTTGACTCTTTTTTTTTATAAAAATTGAGAACGAAGCTGGATATGGACCGGACATCCCAACTAGGTTGGGACCCCCAGAAAACCCAAACCCAAACTCCGAACCCTAAATATTATTAAAGAGAAAAACTAAAAAGTAAAGTGAACCGAAACATGCTTCGGTCATGAAAATAATTCTCCTTACAAAAATCTGGGATTACATCCCACCAAACATTATCTGAAAGCAATCGGCCATAAGAAGTCATCTTGTCCGCACCAGAATAACGACCAGCTGGATCGAACTTAGAATATGAAGACAGGCTGCCCATTCAGCTGCAACACTCCAGTGAACATTCAAGCTTTTCTCCCTCAACAAATGGACAACATAAACAGAGTCACTCTCGAGCCATAGCTGATGCAAAAGCAACCGAAATAGCAAACATAGCTGCTCGAAGCTCGGCCAAAAAAACAGACCCCGTGTCACCGTATAGATTTCGACTCTTAATACTTATTATCCATGAACAATTAATTTGATATTATCCTATAGCAAGATTAAAAATCGGACTTCTCCAGAAGCAATTCGGTGAATTATTTGCAAATTAGCCCTGCGTAGGCTAAGTTCAATTCAGATGTAGCTCAAGTGTACAATTCTGATTGATAGACTCGTCTCACTATCCCATTACCAGACCACACATGTCATGCTATTTGGATAAGCAAACTAAATGCCAATTATAAGCCTCTCTTTTGTTTTACTATTTTAGATTATTTATTAATTTGACCCCTTATGCAATTATCTGGAGTTAGGAAAGGATTTAGCCTTGAGGTAATTATAATTTGGGTTGTTGTTCGGTGTTAGCTGCTGGTTCATTTTGTAAGTAGGAATAAGATTTTGTTCTCTAATGGGATATTTGACCGCCGAAGTTTGGTAGCTAGCAACTATTCTAGCTAGGATTTTCTTTGTGTGCTTCCACGGAGACATGACAATATACTAATGATAATGTGTAAGTTCTTGATGTCAATTTTAAGGCTTTTAGTTGTTGAGTGCTATGGAATATAATATTTTGTACTTTTTCCCCAAATTTTATAAGTGACCTTAGAAAGGCCTTAACTTTTAAAAAGTGGAAAAGAAAAATCTGTTGTTTCCATTTTACTGTGTCCTTGTGTGTCTCTCCTTAATTTCTTGACATGTGGTCCATATTCACTCTATCTTTCGGGAATTGATATACGGTACCGGGTTCTTAAGAGTATCTAATTATCCAATGTCTCCCATTTTTTTGAGGCCCCATACTCTTTGTATTTTTTTATCAAGTTAGTATTATTCAAAACAATGAGAGTCATTGGATGATTGAGTACTGTTAAGGACCTGAAATTGTACCGTATATAAATTCTCCCATCTTTCCTACATTTCAATTTCTCACTCCCACTTTTTCCATATCATTCCTATATGTCTGCACATGTCAAAATACTAATGGGAGACATACATGGGGGCAGGGACAACAGATTTTTTTCGCTCAAAAAATCCACTGATTTACTGCTTCAGCGCCACATGTTAAAATCTGGTTGGTTTGATTTTTCAAAGTTGTCATTTTTTTTATTTTGTTCTCTCCAACCAGGAGTTGACATATAGCACCAATGGCTTTGTTTGGCTCACATTTGCAAACTTTTGGGATCACTACCATATTTCGGGGAGGCGGAAGGTCTTTTGGTCAAAGTTGAGGTCCTTTATACATTAAGCCTAAAAATAAATTGAATATTCCGAGTCTTTAAAGAATAAGCAAGTGTGATTGATTGAAATTGAAAAGCAAGTTATCACATGAAGGAAGTGTAGATGAGGGATGAGGACTTGTACTTGACGGCAACCAAATCCAATGAAGAAGAAAAGAAAGAGTCAAATGTATTGTACAGGCAACAACCAAGCAGTCTAAGCCATGAGGCCAAAACCACCAGTCAAAGTCAACCTTCCTTCTATTCTCTTTTATTTATATATATTTTCCTGATTTAACATTTCTGCCCTAATTTTAAAGTCCTTGCTTCTTCTTTGTTTGATTGCTTTGTGAAGTAAGTGAAAATGAGAAAACCTTGCTGTGATAAATTAGACACCAACAGAGGAGCCTGGTCTAGGGAAGAAGATCAAAAGCTCATTGATTACATACGAATACATGGTGAAGGCAATTGGCGTACTCTTCCTCAAGCTGCAGGTAATTTCATTTCATTCCTTCCTAGTTAAATTGTATAAGAATAATCACAATAAAAGAAAAATCTTATAGTTGAGTTTTTGTAAACGTTAGGCCTCCTTCGGTGTGGTAAAAGCTGCAGACTAAGATGGATAAACTACCTAAGGCCGGATCTTAAAAGAGGAAAATTTGGTGAAGATGAAGAAGATCTTATCATCAAACTCCATGCCCTCTTAGGCAACAGGTTCTACTTCCGCATCCCTATAGATAACAAAATTTTGATATGATATATATATATAACTAGTTAGACCTAGAAATGTTGTAGACTTGTAGTTGGGAACTAAAATAATGGTTTTCTTTCAGGTGGGCACTTATAGCAGGAAGGTTGCCTGGGCGTACAGATAATGAAGTGAAAAACTATTGGAATTCTCATTTAAGAAAAAAGCTAATGAATATGGGAATTGATCCAAACAATCATCGTCTACATCGGTATATTCCTCGTCAAGATTCAACTAGTAAAACTTTGTCGAGTGAGAAAATGAAACCCGACATTGATGACAACAATATTAATGATGAGGGAAAATCGAGTATCTCAGATGAGGATGACGATTCTAAGCCATTTTTACCAGACCTAAATCTGGACCTTACGGTCGACATTCATCCCGTCGAAGAGAGGTTAAAGATTGCAACAGATTTATTACATCAAATGTAACTGCTCCTTCTTGAGTTCTTCCCCTCTTTCAGTAATAAATAAAAAAATTGGCTGGTTCTGTTAGTGAAGTATTGGATAGATTGACACAGTATATTCATATTAGATTTCGTTTTGTGCATGTACTTGTGGTTTGATGATTAAGGATCTTTAACATTATTGAACAACTTCTACTATGTTTTATGATTCTTCCAAAATATCATACTTTCTGTATCTTCAAGTGTCAAATAGGGAACTTTTAGAGGATTTGAATAGCTCAGTGGTTGAAGTCTTAGCATAGTGATTAACATGGAATTAGTCGATTCTAAAGATTTCAGGTTTGAATCACATCTGGGGTGGGTTGGATATTTTCCTAGGGATGAAAATGCGGGGGTAAATTTACTTCAATAGAAATTTATGGGCGGGTGTGAGTGAAGCTATATCCAAATCGAGGGAATTCCCGTACAACCCCCGGATAAATCCCCGAATGCAGGAAAAACCGTGATATCCCGAAATGATGTACTTAAATTATTGTTATAGACATATTGTATTATTATGACATAATTTTTATAAGGATATGTAAATGTCTTCTGTTGGTTCTTCATTTTACGATTTTGGTATGAAGTTAAACGTCAAATATGTAATTTTACTTTTTAAAATAATATTTAAGTTGAACATTGCTAATAAGTTATAATAGGAAAATTGGATGAATAATTCACCTATAATGCAAAAAAATTAAGATTAGGGCGGTGATTCCCCGAAATCCAACCAAAACCAAACAGTGCAGAGTGGGTGTAAAAATATCCCTGAAACAATGAATAGGGAATCCTCAAAATTGCAACCGAAAGTGTTGACTGCATCGTGAGAATTACATAAACTGAACAATGGCGAATCCAAAATTTTTTTTCTGTTGTGTCCATATTTACATATATACTCATTTTGAATATAATATAACAATAGTATTGAGAAAATTATGCAAAAAAACAAATCAAGAATCTTAAAATAAATGTCTAATATAGAATGTTTGATATTTAATTAAAACAAATGTAAAATATGAATTTAAATTTTTTAAACAAGTAATATTTCTCAAGTAAAATGATAGCTTCCATATTTATTGGGGTCCAATTTACAGTTTTAATGGGGTGGATATTAAGTTTATATGTATAATTATAATATGTTTTGAAATAATTGTGGGTTCCAATGAACCCACACTAATATATATAAATTTGCCACTGACTGAACTCAAAATGTTAACATCCTTAAATTTTTTTTTTCAATTTAATGTAAGTTTATATAAAGTAATTTCTTTTTTTTTATAAAAAAATATGTCAAATAGTCAATGAAAAGGACTAAAGAATCATATATAAGTGGTGTATGGTAAGGTTTTACGAGCCAATTGATTTTGTCAGATGAGTTTAGCTCTTCTTATGATATAATTTCTCAATTTTGAAGCCCAATACTCCAAATTAACATAAATTCTACAACTGTTCTCCAATGGGACGTTTGACCAAAAAGTTTGTTGCAGGTCCTATTCTTGGATTTAAGGCGTCTTATTTCAATGAGATGTGAAAGAACGTAAAGACTGTCTGATGCACAAATAGTGGAAGATGGTTGGTTGTGACCCAAAATTTTTGTAAATAAGTGATCACATTGTCCATAGTGGTGGAGAATGGCCGATGCCAATGCTATCG
This sequence comes from Euphorbia celastroides, assembly GCA_948291685.1. Taxonomy (NCBI): domain Eukaryota; kingdom Viridiplantae; phylum Streptophyta; class Magnoliopsida; order Malpighiales; family Euphorbiaceae; genus Euphorbia; species Euphorbia celastroides. The sequence goes on along the minus strand of CAOJBJ011707689.1, from coordinate 7,109 downwards.
AAACTGTATCAGATATCATATCGGTCAAGTAAGTGGTACACAGTATTATCAATGCAACCGGTATAATTAGTGGTAATATCAGATTATTAAGTTTTATAAAATAATTATTTTATATCATATGCCTAATAGTTTAACACAAGTTCCTTCTTAAAAGCTCATAAAAACTTGCTACTTAATGGGCTCAACTTCAACAGCCCATTAGAAAAAAGACCCTACTTTTGTGCCACCATAAAATTGAATTTCTTCTCAGTCGCACAGACGCCGATCTCCATTTTTCTTGTTGCTCCTATTCTTCTTTCTACCATCCTTTTTCATTTTCTATAGTTCATGTCATTTTACTTTGTATATTTATGTTTTAAATGATTTCTAAATGGTTTCCCAGCTTTGTATATTTTGATCTTGACAGATTGAAAGACATCGAATCACGATAGTAAGACTGAATCATCAAGAATGGCTTCATCTTTAAGTATTACGTTTGAACGGCAATGGAGAAAACTAGTCCAAAAATTTAACCCGTAAGCTATAATCATTAGAGAATGAAAAACCGGGTTCATGCCGGTTCTTTGGTTTTCCAGTTTTTTCCGGTTTAAACCGGATATTGACGGGTTTTCTCCTATACCGCTATATTTTGCACTGTTTTAAAAAGTCCCGCCTGGTTCCGTTCAGGCTCCGTCTAGGTAATATTTTTGGGGTCTGCCGTCGCGTTTTGGGCTCCTAGGCGTTTCCAGGCCTTCAGCCGACTTATAGCCACTTAAGCCCCGCATGGTCCGATTTATTCCGCCCAGGCGCTGCCTAAATTCAATTTTTAATGATTTTATATTTATAAAAAATGTGTTTTTAATTTTTTTATCTACAAAAAATAGCTTAGTTTGTCAAATTGAGGTTCATTGAAGTCTTCTTACAATAAAATTTATTATTTTGAACCTTGAAACTAAAATTAATTTACGTTATACCACAAATAAGAATGTTTATATCATTTCTAACACCTAAAATTTTTTAAAATATAGTTAAAAATATATATTTTACATATTTAATTATAGTATAAGTCCATTTTCAGTTATATTTATATTTTTATTTCTTAATAAATATTAAAAATAATAAAAATATTAATTCGTCTGGACCCCATCTAAACCTCGAAAACCCTGACTGCTCGAGTAGCGCCAATCACCTTTTAAAACCTTGATATTTTGTAAATGGGACCGGAACTAGCGCGTTTGTTGAACTTATATTAATTCCAAATTGTGTCAACATCAAATATAAAATAATTTTACTCATTACGCGTGTGACTCGAACTTATATTAATTCAAAATTGATTTCAGTCATGTTTTGAATCTTTCAACCAATATAAGTTGATTTGATAAGTTCATTATATCTCTTGTTTGTATTTATTATATATTATTTTTGTTAGAGTTAGAATAGACTAGAGTATTTTTATACTCAACAATATATATCAAAGTGAGGATAAGAGTGGTGGGTATTTTATTTTATATCGGATCTGAATTGACTGGTATAGTAACAAGTTTAGTTACGGGGATAGAAGTAAGGGTTAATTTTTCTATGTTGTACTAGGATTCAAAGGAAAAGATATAAATAAAAAATCACGTAAATCATACAGATTTAAGAGACTCCAAAGTAGAGATTAGGCTTATCAAAGGCTGCACTGTGTTTTCATTATTTTCCACACTTAATTTTTACAGTATTTTTTATTGCAGTTTCAAGGGCTACACGATTTGCTTCAAGACCTTGACACCCTGTCACAAAGCCTTGACCATTCACTGCTTATCAAACTAACCTTCGGTATATTCTATTCCTTCTTTCTACTTTCACATCCCAGTTTGATGTAGCCCATGTATTGTGATCGAATTTAATTCACAATGGCATTCTCTTGTGCTTAAATGGGCTTCTTCAATTCTTTTATATAACTAACAAGACGTTTCAAACACCATGCATGAGTTACGCGGCCCATTTGATATCTTTGTATTCGGGAATCAACAAAATCAGTTTTTTTTTAATCCCAAAAGTCATAAGAAATTTTTTAAAAAACGAATCCATGCATGACAATAAAGAACAGGGGACGATTCTTTGAAAAGTTTGTGATGCTCCGATCCACAAAGCTAATGAGCATACTTTGAGGCTAATTTGATTTCTTCAAGCTCCACTGTGGAAATAAACCCAGTATTGAACAGTAAGGCAGGGGCTAATTTGATGGTTTTTGGTTGATGAATTTCGGTTAAATCGTTCAAATTGGTTTTTTCTTGAACTTTTGGTTGATGGGTTTTGATTAAATTGTTCAAATTGGTTGAATTGATGAGTTTTTGTTAGCGGACTTTGATTGAATTTGTTCATACTTTGATTTGAATTTGGAATCTCAAAGTGTGAGAAGTTGGGGACGATGCATTGCTGGTTGGATTGAGTTTTATTTTTATTTTTTTCATTTTCTTTTTTATTAGAAAGTCTTTGTTTACTCTCTTAACAGTTTAAGAATTGAAAAGTCAAATCACATGTGAGGTGTAGTGGGTTAAGAGGTGCATTCTTTACAAGTTTAAATGGTTATTTGAAACTTTTGAAATTTCGGGTGGCATGAGGCATTTAGGGTCAATATCAGGAGGGCATGGGGCGATTAGGATCAACTTCATGAAACTATGGATGGGTTTAACGTTTTTCCTAACTATGTTTTGTAAGCTTATAAACGAGCATCAATAAATTATGCCCTGTTGTGCCATATGCTTTTCTAGACTCATGGTTTTCTCTCCCTTATTCAATATCATGCTCTTCACATAAACGGAAATTTCAATAGATTTCAAAAAAGAATCCTTGCTCGATAGGTGCATGAGGTTGTAACCAAAAAAAAGAAAACAAATACATTGTGTGTTGTTAATGGCAAGGATACTAAGATCGTTCATCGCGACCATCAATTATGGACTTTCACCATTCCCCTTAGGTGATTCATACAAAACCTTATGAACTAAATGAAACAATTTTGGTATATTATGCTAAATGTTATAATAAAAGATGTTCCGCCTAATGAAAGAACCAAAACTTTCCTACGATATAATCAGTCTGTTTGAATGCCCTATTAGGGCTCCATCCTTGAGAAATTTTAGAAATGGTTGGTCCTTTTACGTCCTTTCAAAAAAGGGTTGAGATTTAACGGAAATATATTTTATTAGAATGAAAAAAATGTTTAATTAAGTTTCCAATAACTCTCAACTCTCGAATTACTTAGTCATAAAAGGTTTCAATCCTTCCTAGAAAAAGCCACAAATCCGAAATCCGAAATTGGTTAAAAACAACATAACTAAATAATTAAAAGGTCAAATGAATCATTACCTCTTTCAAGTTATCGGATTACACCCTCAACTTTAGAAGGTCCCATTACACCCTTCATGTTGTTAGAAATGAACAGATTACACCCTCAACTTTGGAAAGGTCCGATTACACCCCTCATGCTGGCAAAAATGAACCGATTATCCCCCCTTGATGCCACGTGTTAACTTATGATTGGATTGAAAAAAATTACACCTTTTAAAAGTTAAACGAATCATATTTTGACATGTGACATCGAGGAGGATAATCAGTAGGTTTTTGTCAATTTAAAGAGAGTAATGAAACCTTTCCAAAATTGAATGTAAAACCTCTATTCTTCCCACCTAATTAAACATTTAGATGCCAAAATGGAAAAAAGCTGGCATATGTTAAGAAATTCAAATGATTACGGAAGAAAAAAACCCACGAAATTTTGAAGCCGTGATATAGGAAAATTAATCAATAGGTTAGGCAGTTGAATTGAAGCTATCAGCAATATATCTAACATTCAAGTCCAAATTTCCAATTACGTTGTCGATCCGTTAGGCGAGGAAAATAGACTAATCTCCACCACCAATCCAGGACATTGCGTACATAAATATGCACTAAATCCTCACGTGGTCGCTAGGCATTTGTAAAAGGGTAATTTACATGGGGTAACCAATATGAAACATGGATTTTAGCTAAACACACAGATTAGCGAAACCATCTCATCCACTAATTAAACAAGTAAAAAAATTACACCCAACACGTTCTTAAAATATATCCTGGATATATCCGGTTGCCGTCGTCGCCCCGACCGAGCTACCGTCACCGCCTCGACCGAGCTTCAACATATATATATCCAGGATATATCCTAAATATATCCTGCTATACCGTGGATATATGATGATATATCCAGGATATATCTTGTTATATCGTGGATATATCATCATATATCAACGATATAAGAACTAGATATAACACAAATCACAAAAAAAAAACAAAAAAAAGATGAACAAATCTGGTGGCGGCGAGAAAATAACACAAACGATTGAAATTATATCACATAGAAACATGAACAGATCTGGTGGCGGTGAGGCCCAGATCTAGCGAGATCTGAAAAATCCAAGGTGAAATCCGACGAGATCTGGGAGATTGAACCGTGAAGAAACGGGCGGTGAACGACAAACGGTTCCAGCGAGAATGAAAGCATAAACGGGGAAGGAGGAGACGGAATTGCAGCTTGGAGAGGAGGAGCGAAACTAGGGTAGGCAAAGAAGGACAATGGTTTTGGAGTATAAGAGAAGAACGATGGTTTTGAAGGATAAAACGTGTTGAGTATAAATAAGAACGTTAATATGATAAAGACAGACATTTTATTAGTTTAAGTGTTATAAATGTAATTAATTTCAAACTTATTTCATATCATGCAATTTTTCTCTTTGTAAAAAGAATATGATACATGATAGAAAATCAAATATTTCAGCCAACAAAATGTTAAAAAATGATATGTACAAGAAGTTACGTGTTAAGAAAATATGAGTGACACTAAAAAATAAATTTAAATAATATGCCAATAATATAATAAAATATATTGGTTTTCTTACTTATTAACTTAAATATTAGTGTTAAGTGCTTCCATGAAAGTCTTTCGAAGTCAAAAAAACGATCATTTGATTCTTCATATATACATTTGTTGGATTTATTTCTAACAAACGGTGGAGTGAAAATTCTATTTGCAAAGATATTATTTACATGAGTAGTGTCGTAACTAATACTAAAAGTTGTGGTTGTCTTACCAATTGGTTTCTGTCAAGTGATACACCTTTTAATGTGATGATAAGAGGTATTGGATTCGAAACTCATGTCTTTTAAAAAATTTACTAATTATTCAATAAAAATTATAGTTGTTCTATAACCTTGTAACGTTCTGGTAAAATAATTTCATGACATGGACATAGCAAGGTGAGTTGAGTAGAGTTTATGCTTGCCTAAGCCCAAAAGACAATAGTGTGGAGAGTATAAAAAAATAATTATTGTTTAAAAGTTCAAAATTTACAATACATGGGAGCTTATGAGGAGCACTTGAGTTGGGAATAAAAATATATATTGTGGATGTTACTTACTAGATTTTTTATCAAATGAGTTGACTATAAAAATTTAGTCATATTTTTTAATAAAATTAATGGACTAGACAGTGTGAATGCACATGATTTGAAAGAATTTAATTCCACAATCCCGTAGTGGCTGCTGAATTCCAACTTGACTTGCACTTCATATTCATTACTCCACTATATATGTTCAAAAGCAACTTCAACTCATTCAAATTACTAAATTCTATATGATATCTGCTATGAAATAATTAAATATGATGTGACTGGAAATTGTGATTAAATTACTCATTTATAAATTTAATATCTTCTACATAGTCTAATACAAACAGCAATTCAATTCAACCGCCATCTTTTCCGTCTCTTTATTTCTCCATTTCTTTCACTTATATAAACAAATACTCACCTTATATATTTGTTGAGATCTACGCACACATTATACATGATAATGTCGCTGAAACAAAGATCAATTTGGCAGCATTTCAAAAAATATTTGGTGTTTATTCTTCTTCTATTGCTAATTGCTATTGGAGGGGAATGTACAAGACCATTGAAGGGTGGAAAGTCGAGTTATTTGGTTGAAAATCGGTTCCTGAGAGGGGCAGTTCCGCCTTCTAGTTACTCGGCTTGCCATAATAACTCAACCCAAAGCCATAACTTTGATGCTACTGATTATGTTATGTGCCCATAATTCCTACTTTGTAACTTCTTAATTCACAATGTATTCTACCCGAACTTATAAGAAGACATCGGTTTTCTATTTTCTTCTTGAAATCGATTTGTATGAAAATCACGGAGAGTTGAAATGTTCTTTTAGTTGCTTGTTCAGTTAGTACAGAGATACAGTGTTCTGAAACATTTACTATGTGTTGCCACTGACTAATCTATTTGCCAATTCAACTTTTCTTTATTTAGTTATAGACAATGCTGGATATCAATTTAATAAGTTTCACCTTATATTAGAAAGTGTACATTTGCTCTCGGTGTTGTGGAATAATTGCTTGGTGTTTTCCCTCTTTAGCCGGGATTGTTGCAGTCTTGATGATCTCGGTGTACATTTGCTCTACTGCACCGTTCAAGGTTGTGTCTCTGTACATTAGCCAGATCCCGTAGTTCTGGATTTTTGTCGGGTTTTTCTCAATTGATAGCAAGAACCTGGCCATTGCTCTGCTTAACCTTGTTCAGCTTCCTCAGAAAGTACCAGAACTTGGACTTATAGCTCGAACCTCATTAGTAGCCCACAGCTTCATCCGATAGATCTGCAACCCTCTTCCAACCTATGTTACCTGGACACGGGTACGGGTATCGGATACGGGTGCGGATCCGAGTGTCCGGTGTGCCATTCTTAAATTTTAAGGATACGGGGACACCGTCCTAGTTTAGGATACGGGAACGGGGATACGCCAAAATTACAAATAGAAAATAATGTTTAGACATTTTATATATGAATTTTTAAATTTAATCAGCTTTAAACTCAGTCAAATGTTAATAGATATGATGATGATCTGCGTTTCTTTAGTCCAGCTGTAAGTAAATTTAATGAAGGTTGTAATTATCAATTCACTTGAATCCTTTGCTTTCCCCTATATTAATTACCGACTCCATTCTCGCCGTTTTATTTTAGGTGCAATTACTTACATTTAACAGACTTTTTATTAAATTCTGGATAAAATTTGTGCTAAGTAATAATACAGTTGTCTGTTCGATAAT
>CAOJBJ011706861.1:0-10205 GCA_948291685.1 Euphorbia celastroides | reverse complement strand
ATTAGAAGTCCCCCCATGGAAGATGGTATTGGACTTGGTCCGGGCGTTACCCTTGTGCCTTCGGGGAGTAACCCAAGGTTCCTCCGTCGATGCAATCATAATTGGGGACCTGCTGCCCCTGTCCTCTTTGGTGCTCTCGTTCGGGTCTTTTTCTTCGGTTGGAGTCTCGGCTAGGATGACTTCCTTCCCCTTTTCTTCCGGCACCACTACTTGACTTTCAGCCATGTTGCTAGCTGTGATTTGAGGTGGAGTTTCGGCAATTTTTGGTTGCCAAACTCGTTTGATTTTAGCTCTACATTCGGACTCCATGTGGCCCATCATTCGGACATAAACTCTTTTCAAACAGGCACGCATTGCCACTTTGTCATTTATAGTCTAATGTTTCTGCTCAGAAGGTTGCTTTTCCTTTGAACTCCTTTTCTTTTTAAGCTGATATGGAGTTATTCTATTAAGTTTCTGCTATATATTCTTAATAAAATATTGACCACTCTCCGCAGCTTTGACCGTAATTTTTCTCCAGACGAAGTTTCGCAGTTATTAGAGCGTTTCTACAACATTGAAATGCAGGTATATAACAATTTTCACTTCCATTTGATTTTATCAACAATTGCATCTTTGTGGTTGGCTGGTCTTACTTTTAATCACTTGTCACAAAGAACAGATGAAGAAGAATTTTCCTATATTTCTTGAAGGAAGAGTGATGACTTGCAGTTGTCGCCTAAACTTTATTGCTTCAGGAAATCTTGAAACCGGTTCAACAGTTAATTGAGAATATGTCAAGAAACATGATATCTTGATTTTGTCTTTTCAATGGGTCATGTTAAGTTTATTTTCTCTGCTATTCCCGGCAATGTTAATAGCGATTGCTCTATGCACCATATGCGTAGGAAAAACATATAGGAAAAATTCATCCCCAAGCTTATTGCACAAGGTACCTTTACCCTTATAGTACATGATAGTTCCACATATGAAAATGATTATAAATGGAAAATCTGAATTAAACAGTAGATGTAAGGCTAAATTTGTGTCAAAAATCATAAAGTAACAAAAAAAAAAGAACGAAAAGAGAAACGAAACAAGAGGAACAAGGGAAAGTAAGCAGTCAATGAATGCAATATGAGGTTGCTGAAGGGGCATGACAACACGAGGCGCCTAACTGAATCAACCCAACCCCATTGCTAGAGAATAAGCTAATAAAAAGAAGCCACTTCTGTAAACTGTTCTAGCTTCCCGTTGACCTTTGCTGCTTTCTCCTTCCTCCATCATTGCTTGCTCTGCAAACATCTTACACTTTCAGTATTACAATTCAGGACCTGGAAAGAAAAAATTAATGGGATGTTACCTCTCCTTCAGCTGGCTTGGATTCTTCGGTTTTACCGTTTTCCTCACCTACAAGATGTAAAAATAAGGTTGCTGAATATACGATGAACTCAAGTATTACTCGAAAACTTCCTAAAGGAAAATGCTGCATATACCTCCATCTTCGGGCAAGTCAGAAGTCCAAAGAGTGAGGTTATCTCTCAACAACTGCATAATGAGAGTGCTATCCTTGTATGATTCCTCATTTAAGGTATCCAACTCTGCAATTGCCTCATCGAATGCTTGTTTTGCCAAATGGCAAGCCCTGCACGTTTTTACAGCCAATTTTCATCATTTATAGGCACACAATTTAGTGTTACTTAGCAAACCCAAACCCACCTTTCAGGAGAATTCATGATTTCATAGTAGAAAACAGAGAAGTTCAGCGCTAGGCCAAGACGAATTGGGTGGGTTGAAGCAAGATCTTCGCTTGCAGTAGCAGAAGCAGCCTAAAACATAAGTTAATTCATTACTAAGGGGGCAATGGAATTTGCTTATGTAAAGCAAATAAAACAACTTGCCTCGTATCCCTTCAATGATTGTTCAGCTGCTTCTTTTCTGTCTTGATCAGTCTTAAACTCAGCTAGATAACGGTAGTAATCACCTTTCCTGCATTTTAATTAACATCACAAGCTATAAAAGCAGAACAAAAGTTTTGTAATCATGTCAACTAATTTGAAATTTTCTTGTCGGAATTGAACAAAAAATAAGCATCGAATCGAAATTGTTATCTAGGATTCACTAAAAAGCAATCAAATCCAATCATGTGGCCATATAAGAAAACCAATAACACGGTTATTAACGAGGATGAAATTGAAAAGAGGGACTGACATCTTGTAGTAGAAAACGGTGGCTTCGCCGGATTTAGAAGAAGGGATCAAGTGCTTGTCAATAATGGCGAGAATGTCGTTGCAAACGTTAGCGAGTTCGTCCTCAACCTTGCGGCGGTAATTCTGAATGAGCTTAACGTTATTCTCATTTCCTTTACTCTCTTCCTTCTGTTGAATGGAAGACATAATTCTCCAAGAAGCTCGCCTAGCGCCAATCACATTCTTGTATCCAACTGATAGCAGATTCCTCTCCTCCACGGATAGCTCGCAATCAAGCTTGGCCACTTTTTTTATGCACTCAACCATCTCTGAGTTCAAAATCGAAATCGAAATCAAATTAAACAATAACATGCCGAATCAAAAGAAATTGAAGAAAAGGAAGGGAAAAGAAACCTTCGTAGCGCTCGGCCTGTTCGGCGAGCTTGGCCATGTAAACGTGATTGTCTCGGTCCTTGGACATGATTGCAGGGATAAAGAGAGGAGAGATGGAGAATGAGAAGGGGAGAAGTGAAAAGGAAAAGGGAATTACAGAAGCAGAGAAAGGGAAGGCGAGGAAAAGGGAGAGTGATGACCAGATCTTGCTTTCCCCGAGCATTTCTCTCCTTTCTTTTTTGACTATAATATTCAACTGTTTGTGGGAAATATATTTCAATCATAAGTACGTGAAAGATAACTCAGGTTCGAGTGTCACTATATATTTGTAAGGATACTAATGAGATTAAATTATAACTAGTTGCAAGATATGTTATAGTATGAGCCTCTGTATTTAAATGAGTTAAAGGGTGTGCACCTACAACGCTCATAACTGTTTAATGAGATGATAAAAAAAGGGCGTAAAGTAAACCCATAGAGCGAGCACACATATATAATGTGCTATTGTAAAGTTTATAGAGGTTTTGGGTCCAATTTCCACTTAAGTCACGTATTCAGAAGTAAGCAACAGAGTAGCTGAGCAATTAATCCAAATATTGTGATATATCTATAACCAGCAGCATAAACAAATACAATTCTACTCCATTTCATATTTGTAAGATTTTCAACTGATTTCCTTTTCTTTTTGCAAAAGCTACAGACAGGTAAACAAGAAAATTTTGAAAAGAATCAAATTCAGCCCTACCAAAACAAATGGAGGACAAACCCAAGACAAAAACCTGTAGCTATAATATCATTGCCTGAGAGTAAATTTTGACCAAAGTTATTGTTCAGTACCACAAAAGAAGCAACACACAAAAGAATAAGAGAAAAAAAAATAATGATGAATGAATCACTACAAGTGCCTCCACAAAAAGTTGCATGCTTTCCAGCTTCAATTGTGAAGCCAGCCCCCTCTCTAGTCTACAGCATTTACTTTCCCTCGTTTCCAGTTGTCAAACACAAGCCACATGGTGACGATATCTTAACGATACATGCCTGGCAATAAATATTGCTGGTCATCATAATTGCGTTTAAGATAACTCAGAAAAACTCAGCCAATTAACAAATGAGCAACCACTGAATGATTAAACTAACATAAGTGCGGGTACTGCATTGTGGGTTTGATTAGCTAGTAATTTGCAAATATAAATTCCTGGTATTTGATATACTTCACGATAGGTTCTTCCCTAAAGCCATAGGTCAAAAAATTATTAGCTCCTTGCCCTGCCCCTCAACCCCTTCGACTTGCAAAAATGTACCGGTTTATCCTCAGTGTCATGTGTCAAATTTTGGTTGGAGAGAGAAAAAACGGCATCTTTGAAAAGTCAAGCCAACCAAAACACATGACATGTAAGGGAGGCAAACTGGTACACTTTTGCAAGAGGGGACTTTAAAAGTTCAGGGAGCAGTAGGCTATTTGTGCCAGGTGGGGGGAATGTATTTAGCCAAAGGCATATTAACAACATGCTAGAGAGAATTAGAGGAATTACCAGAGATATAAAGATTGTACATTGCTTGATGGTAGGGCCACCAGATGCCCACATCCATCATTTTTTTACAAAAGGTTTCTGGCAAACAAGTAGCCGCTGGTCGCTCCCATTTTCCAAGTCAATGACCCTTGCTTCCCAATGCAACTGAGTTGCAAGTACACGTGCCATCTCAATTACTCTCAATTTATCAAATAGAACGATCCATCCCTGTCAAACAATCACACACATGAGCAATTGCATCAAGCATAGCCACACTTAGCTTATAATTAAGACTTGGTTCTTGGCTGGCTGGTTGGTTGGTGAAGAGAACACAGGCCATTAAGTAGGAACACCTAAGCAAATGCAGACAAGGGAAAAAAAAACAGTTTTTCCGTTTAAATAATTTCACTGAAAATATTGATCAGTGCAGTAGCTAGTCAATAAATATTGAATTCAGAAAACGCTCCTAATCTCTCTTCAGGTCCAGTCATCAAATAAAGAATGCCTCTATCATACACATACCCAACCATAACACTTTTTAGGGTCTGCTTAGTTACCACATACAACAAAGTTAAACAGGTAAGCTTGCACTTAGCCATCACTAAATCTACTAAGCACCAAGGCATTAGTTGCAGCAAATAGAAAGCAATAATGCTGCTTATGTAGTTCAATCATATGGCGACAAAAAGCTGCAAGGAATAAAAGGGAAAAAGTACCTCAGGGCGTAAAATTCGATCCATCTCCAAAAGCAAGTCCATCATGCTGCACCTCTCAGAGCTCAGATGTGAAAGAAGCCCATTTCCATGAAGCATGTCATAGGTCCGAGGATATGTTGGGAAAGACTCACACCTGTGCACCAAGCCCCCAACATACATCTTTTGGTTCAGAACTCACAAATCCCAAAACAACCATAAATTTGATTGCAAAGTACAAAATACAACTTAAGAAAACGTGCTCTTCCCATCTTTCATCGTAGATTAAAAAGTGTAGATGTCTGAAGAATGTATGCATAACATACTTTCAAAAGTTCCTAAGAAATAGCTACGAAATATTCACTCGTTCAAGAATCTTGACCCTATTTAGTCCATCGTGAATACCATACTCAGGAAGGAAAAATTCTCACATAGACCCACACTTTATTTACAAGATATCAAGAACAAACCGTCGAAGACAATATCTTTCAAGCATGGAATTCCAAAAAATCAACCAACAGAAAAGAAAAAATATGAATCAACACAAATCAATGAGTCAGTTCCTTGCAGGATATATAAAGGGTCAGCAAGTTTTCTAGACCCCTAAAGCTTTAAAGCACTTCTTGGCATCGAATTTCAAATCTTGTTACTTAGAGTAATCGACTTACCAATCATGTAGAACGGCTGCAAAGCCTTGGTCAAGTATGAGAGGAAGTGTATTACGAGCCCAAACAGGTACAACATTCATTACCCACGCTGATTTTTTTTCTTCAAGAAATGCTGCATTTAAACCCCCGTATTGAGCGTTCATGTCCATCACGTTGCGTATCATGTTGTATGGAGGCAATGGATCTTCATCCCCTGGCCTTTTTGGATGGTCAGAAAAAATCAAGGGTGTAAGCAAAGACCAATAGTTTCTCAACAATGATCTTGAAGCCTGCAAATCTTCAAAGAAATCTTCAGGCCGCACTCCTGCAAGGCTAAAACTGAATTAACAATCGAGACAGCGGATTAGATGTTGTTCAGTAACAGATGATAGGAAAATAAGGGGTTGCTAATATGGGTAATTGTCTTGGAAATCTACAGACCAGACACCTAAATAGGTTGAGGGTAAATCCTATTCTAGGCTGCTTGAGGAGGAACAATAACTTGCCAATGCACTTTTTATTTTATTAAGAAAAGTGAAAAATTTGATTCTTTCAACGAAAATAAATGATAAAGTCACCAGCTAAAAAAACGAAAATAAAATAATGCATTTTGAAACAATACATGCCATGAACTTGAAGCTCAGCTGTACTCAATTGAAAGCCTGATGACCTCTTCTGAACTGGTATCCAGCGTTTGCTAGTGGTCCCACTCATACACGCCACAAGGGGTTGATAATATGGCGTAGTATCGTACATATCATTGCAAAGTGGTGGGAAATCCAGCTTGCTGTAACACAAAACAAAGGATGGGGTACATGCAAAGACAGAAAATGTTAGTCTTATTTTGCCAGCAGAGCTATTAAAGATATAAACTAAGGGAGAAAAGGGAAAGTCCACAAATCAAGTGTTCTCACAAGTTTGAAAAAAAATTGCCTGTTAAAGAACAAAATTGAACAATCTAAGAAGATATTGCATTATAAATCAGATCCTCACCGAGATGTATAGCAATGAACATCTGCAGTTTTCTGCCAGATGAAAGTCTCATCCTGCTGAGCTATAAGACTCCAACAAATTTTTTCAGTTAATTCTTCTATTAATCTCACTGTGCTAATTTTTTTTGTGTTCGGCGAGCTTCCACGCAGTTTGCTAATTGGTGAGGTCAAAACGAAATATCCCCCAGGCTTCAGGATGCGATCAACTTCAATGAGGAACTTACCATCTGTAACAAAAGCAATTTTAGAAACCATGTCAAAAAGAAAGTACTGTCAATTCCAGTAACTAACCATTGACAAATAAGAAAAAACATATCATAATACTAGTGAATTTCATTAATCGCAGATAATAATTTCAGAAACTTGTTTAGCTTAAATGCATATTATATTATGAAATTAGACTTATTATTTCACTTTCTCTTTCCTAATCAGTATGTATTGAACATTACAATGAACGCCAAATGATTATCTAAGATTATGTTACCTGAAACTGAATCTTTTCTTTCCAAGCACTCCTTGATTCACTTATATATCATTTTCAAATAGCATTAAAAAGTTTCAAAAATAGAATAACACAATTTAGGTACGCCTTTTTTCAATCTAGCACTTGAGCAAGCAGTTGACTAGGCAGTGCTCCACTCTTGCCCCCAAAGTGTTGGGAGGTGAGCACCTCTCTCGCTATTGGCAACACTAAAAAATGTCTATTATGGACATTTTCTCACTAAAGTAGCCTCTTCTTTTTTCATAGCTCAATGAGATAATGATATTATGACCCAAAAAAAAAATTTGTACCAAAGTAAAGTCTAAAACAATTCATTGGGAACATTAAATTAATAGCTTAGAACATGTCCAATAAAAGACTTCAAAAATACCTTTTTCATCCCAAACAATTCCACATTGAGCACAATGAACCATGTCGTATGACAATGAAGGATATGGAAGTTGATGTGAATTGAAATTGCCAATCATTGCAGGTAGACCTCTTTCAAGGGCAAGTTGAACTTGGCTGCCAGTTGCCTCATAAGCAGCAATACAGATAGCCATTAACTTTAGTGAAACCAGATGAGCTCCAAAGCTGCCAAATCCACAGCCAATATCTAGAACTGTTTTCACCTGTAATTAAAGAGGATGAGTTAAGGAAACTAGAAGAATCAAAAACACTATAAACAATCAGCCACAAACGTGTACTTCAGTTAGAAAAGAGCAGTGAAGTCCACACCAAACATAATTTTGCACTTGACAACCATGAGCATGAAATTCATCGTGGATTTTGATCTAGTGAGCTATTTATTGCAGGAAACACTAATTTATTAGAAACCAATATTACTAGTGTGCTTAAAACCAATCTGCTCACTAACATAAAAGAAGCAACTATAATTTTGAATAAGACTTACACCAGCTTGTATAAACTCAGAGTCACTTCCTAACCCTATCATTTCAGCGATTTGGCGAGAATAATCTTTGACACCATCGAAGATAAGCCCATCTTCCGAGTGAAAAGCAATTTGATTCTCTTCCAGTAACATCAACCTATACAGTAGTATGCAAAACAAAAAGTAAGATAATAAACTCATAATGTTAGAAGTCGCACAGCAACCAATTCTGACTTGGATCGTCTTCAAGAGCAATAAAAAAAAAGATTAACCTTTTCGTCATGCTTCCAGATGAAAGAAACTGGTCTTTTGTAAGTTTCACATTTCCACTCCATATCACATCCCGACCTGCTGGCCACTTCAATGGAATCTTATAGTCCTTTGGAGGGCGAATCAAACACCGAGTTTTGGGTCTTGACAATTCACAATGCCGATCAAACTCCTCCCCGTTCTTAAACCCAGCCAACAAATTCGCTGAAACATTGTAGCAAGGCACGTAGTTTTCTGTGTCTCTGGCACAAAGCCTAAGGTCATTTTGCCGACTAGCTCCTGATGAGAGAGTTCTCAGCTCCAAATAATCAATTGCAGCTTGCTCCTTTAACCTTCTATAATTGGAATAAATGTCAGGCACTGGGGTATTGGCTACAGAATTAAAGGCACTTGAAGAAGTGGACCCTAAGATTGCTATGAGAGCAAGTACACAGATAAGGCACAAAAGTAACCAATTAAGTGGAGGTCTGGGACCGAAAATGAAATACAGTTTATTGAACCAGGGGCTTCTCATGTCCAAAGACTTCAGAAAATTAAGTTCCACAATCCACTAGATGGTAGAGGTTGACCAAAATCCCCAAGAATAGTGAAAACCGTAACCTATCATAACATATGAGCTTCTATATACGTCAACATAGGCAAGCAAAATTCCAACAAGCATTGAGAGCAAACTTCCTGGATCCCCGAGACCGTAATGATGAAATTCAAATTATCCAAAACTTAACAATCGAGCCGAGCTTCACCGTACAACAAGCATCAGAACCATTCCGAGGCACCAGAATTCGGATCCCTATAGTGGACCAATGCTCCACAAATTTGAGATAAGTAACTGAATTATGATTCGGGATGATGCTCGGATATCTGAATAATGGAGAACAGATCACAATTGAGTGAATGCCAAAAGAGTCTCCCAGTGACTCCAATCAAATCAACCTGCTAGAAAAGTCAAAAGAACAAACAAAGAAGAAAAATATTCAATGTCGCAACATTTGTCACTCTCCAACCGCTCTAACAAGAAAAGAAACAGAAAACAAGTAGAATTAATAAAACTGATAAAGGAGGGGAAGGAGTTCCGTCAACGAATCGAAAGTATTCTACAGTTTACAACAACAATTATGAAAAGAATAAGAACAAGAAATCAGCCGAATAACTTTCCTTTTGAAAACCAATCCAGATCTCAAAAAGAAAGAAAATGAATTAACCATAATACTAAACCAAAACAAAATAACAACCAAACAAAGAACCATCTACAAAAAACACATTGGTAAAAGAAACCGAAACTCACCAAAACTGGAATGAGATAGGGTTTAAGGCGGTAGTTGGTTGGAGAGCAGAGATTGTTGACAGGCAAGAACAGGAAATGAAACTTCCGAAAGTTTCCAAAGAAATCTGGTGATAATTGCTAAGAAGAGAGGGTCTTGAATTGCAGAGAGATTGCAAATGCAGGATAAATGATGGAGAAACAGATCTAAGAGGTTCTCACATTTAGACAAAGAGAAGCCGCAGACTAATGTTCATCATCATCATTGATTAATGGGGTAGGACAGAGAAAAGGGAATATTTGCGATTTCTTGGTGTTTCCCACTTTTTATTTATTTTCGGTATTTCTGCCTATCACGCTACGCTATTTCTTTTCGTTAAAACAGAAAAGATAAATAAATACTTGTTTTGGGCTTGATATAAAAGGAAATGAAAAATTCACAGTATTTACCTGACTGTAACGATGATTAAGTGTTACATTTAATTATTGTAATGATAACTGCATGAATATGTAGTTAATTTAATTGTTTTTTCTGTCAAATGGTTTCTTTATTGTTTTACAATTTACAGAGATAGCTATTGTTTCTCAATTTTTTGGTTATCGTGTTAAATTATACTGTAGTTCACCAATATATTTTTAATGAAATATAAAATTTATAATTCTATAGAGAAATATGATAATGAAAACAACGAATATTATATATATATATAACACTCATTACGAGATAGTTTCCATTATTGAAGAGTAAATTTTTATTGAAATTGTGTTTGGATTTATATTCTTTTACAAAAATCAGTTCATGAAGCTTATGTTGATTAGAAAAGATGGAAAGAGATTCATAATCTTTGTAATATTTTGATTAATTAGTAAGTCGCTAATCATAAAACCAAATAAGATT
>CAOJBJ011705585.1:0-15526 GCA_948291685.1 Euphorbia celastroides | reverse complement strand
ATGCGCAGCTAAATTTTACTCGTAAACCTTCTCGATGTACAATCCTGAAATAAACGGAATTCAGCTCAGATGAAGCGCGAACACTCCATTGGCAGAGCCCAAAACCCTAGCAATCACAAATCGCATCCAATCCAAGCAATCAACTCTTCAATTTCCTAAAGTATCAACCGGATCTCAGTTGGAAATCAAAATGGTGATGGAATAGATGAAATGAGATCAAAATGAAGAAATGCTTGCATCTAAAAGAGATAGATCAAGAGAAATACAAATGGAACAAGGGATTAGAGAAATTGGTTAGCGAATAAAAATCCGAATCTCGAAAGGAGAGGGAGGAGAGATTGACATCTAACTGACTCTTTCGCTCCGAAACGGACAAAACTAACAAACGCCGATGTCGTTTTCCTTGCCACGTCAGCTTTCGCTTTTCTTTTTGTCAAATCAGATAAGACAAAGCTCTGGCCCCACCCCGTTAGCCCCATCTTTCACTTCTTTTCTTTCTTTTACCTTCCTAAAATCACATTCAATACTATACTTATTCATGGTCCAGCCCGAGTTACATAAAATGAGTCCAGCTTGGGTCTCAATCTAAACATGTAAAGTCCGAAATTATATGATTCCACTTGGATTTTACATATCGAGTAAATAACACTTTTATTTATCATATCACTCATATAACATATCTCACGCGATTTTATATTCTTATAATTTAGAGATAATTGTAAAAACATTACATTTGTTTTAATCATTTTCAAAACGAGGTTTATGTTATTTTTACTTTCTAAATTTACTTACGATTTCAAAAAGTCAACAAACATAAGTTTTTCAAAGTTTTTATAAGTAGAGGTAATTTTTTATTTGGGAAGTTCAATAAATATTTGATAATATTCAAATATTTATTTTAATTAATATATATATAAATTGGGCCATGACGGATCGGCTTGGGCTTCGAGATAAATCTCGGATCCAAATCATTTTTTCGTCAGGTATTTTAAAAAATTCCAAAGATCTATTGATTACGGATTTGTTATTTTTATAAAGATAATTTTTTAAGAAACTCATTATATAAAAAATTATGTTTTT
The DNA here is from genome assembly GCA_948291685.1 of Euphorbia celastroides. Lineage (NCBI taxonomy): Eukaryota > Viridiplantae > Streptophyta > Magnoliopsida > Malpighiales > Euphorbiaceae > Euphorbia > Euphorbia celastroides. Next base: position 14,446 of record CAOJBJ011705585.1, on the reverse strand, counting down.
AACTTAGTTTATTTAAAAATATCTAATCTGTCACTAATTGAGTTTTTGTTTTTATTACTCTTTATTTAAATTTGCAATCTTAACTTATTTAAAAATATATAAATGAAATAAATATTTTTAAATAAATTAAGTTTAAGTTGTTTTGAAATTAAACTTTATTTAGTTATCACTTTGTTATAATTATAGATTTCTAAATAATTTAAGTTTCAAAAAATGAATTTTAACTAATAACCAATAGATTTCAGATGGAGGATTCAAGTTAAATAGCAACTACTTTTACATCCTACATCTCCTAAGCTGTAAGTACAAATAACCTCCTCAATACAATCTCTTATATGAAGCATACCAAAAAACTATCCAATTTTTTCTCTCAGTGAAAATTTGTTCTAATAATTGGATTTCTCATTTCTAACATTTAGGCCCTGTTCTCTTCAACTTTTAAAACCTGAACTAAACTTAACTGAACTGAATTAAACTTAATTTGTTTACATTACTTTTTCAATTACAATTAATGGACATAACCTGACCTAAACTAAACTGAACCAAATTGAAGGTGAAGAGAACAAGACCTTAAACCCGCCCCGCAACCGAAGAAAACTCCAAATTATTTATCCTAAATGCTTATTTAAATTAATATTTGAGCTTCGGACCCATAAATTAAGATAAATAACACTCTTAATATCGTATGTATTGTTTAGAGCTGTTTAGTAATAATTAGTAAAACAAGAAGAAAATACGCAGTGGGAGGGCCGAAAGTTTAGGCCCAATCATATTTTGGATCCTAGCAATTGCTGCCTGTATCATGCCGCTGATTAGGCCCACCATTTAGCGACAAAAAAAACGAAATGTGGAGATGCGGGGTATCGATCCCCGTACCTCTCGCATGCTAAGCGAGCGCTCTACCATCTGAGCTACATCCCCATATTGATAGAGCATGTAGATAAATAATTTATAGTAAATTATTGTATCAGTTAAAAATTGATATGAAGTTTCGTTTTTTAATCCCCATCTTCTTATTTGAATTGAACCAGAAAGCTTTCATATTCATCGACGTGAATCTAATTAAAACAAACCTGAAAGAAACTAACATCATTCCATCTAAAAACAAGAATTTAAACAGTGTTAAATAAAATAGTCTGATAAAGTGGTTGAAAGCAGTGGTCCCTTCCTTCACTAATAAATGGATGTGCAAGCCAGTTCAAAACTATACAACAACCTGAGCAACAACATCTATTAAGTAAAACAAACAAAATACAAATTGCAGTGCCAGAGATCCTCTCTGAAAATCTCCTATACCCAATTCGCCAGAACATTAATTATCTGCAAGGAAATAATTCATGCCGCCAGAAGACAACAAAACCATGCATACTTCTGCATTAGCACATTAACGGACAGCAGTACTACATCTGAAGTCCAAACTAAAAAAGTGTTTGATAACCAAAAATTGGTATAGGCCTAACTATACTTGCAGGAGAGACTTGTTAACCTAGTGGTTAAGATTAAAACTGTGATCCTAAAGGTAAGGATGGGATAAAACTTTCTTTAATATTATTGCAAGCCCATACGAGTCAAATTAGAAAACAAAAAAGGTTTAGCCACCAACTAAACTACACTGACACTGTGCATGTATGTTTGACGGTACTTAGAAGGAGGATTGTGTAAGATTGGAAGGCCAATTAAGGTGCAAGATGATGAATGGCAGTGTACCAAACTCTATAATTAATGCACCCATTGGGTATTTCTGTATCATATTATTGTAGATCAAAATAGTGTCGGTTCATTTCAATGTAGTTTTGATACAATTTTGATACTCTTTTGCAATGAGCTTTAAACACTTGCACGTTATAATGAATTTAAATGTGTTTGAATACTAAGCAGATATACCCTTCAAGGAAACCGGTGTGTAGAATATGCCAATGTGTTGTGTTTCATTTGAAGCTGGCTTGTACTAACACTCAATCTACATGACTTATATTTCACATTGATTACTTATCAGTTTCTCACATGAGATATCTCTAACGAAGTGCAACTGAGTCTAAACCAATTTCCACTTGTCAAACACTCTTTGACATATACCTCATATAAAGTCTAAGTTTTTATCAACGAGGTTATTCTTCTCTAACATCATGTGATGTATCTCCTAACACTAACATCATGTTTCATTCTTAGGGTCTTCTATATAGGAATAACTCCCCACTGACATGGATAATTCACTCTTTCTCCATAGAAAATGTGAGATCCAGTTCATTCATCTGGAAATATAACCTTTAGCCTCTACCTAATCGAAATTCAATTCATTTTACGATAAGGTCACTTAATTTTAAGGAGAAAAATCATGTTATTATTCCTCTCAAGAAGAGTCATTACACTAACGCCCTCTTTCAAGTGAAATAAGGCCTGGAAGTCTAGTCTCTACCCATATTCCACAAGCAACAATATAAGAAAATATGTAAATCGGACAACAGAAGTCTATGAACTTCGGCTGTCAGCTACATATGATCACACTTCTTTATATGTCTAAACCGTAGCTACGTTGATTTCCTAATTTAATAAGTTAGAAGAGCCTGCTCTTTGTAGTATATAAAAGAATTAATTATATTCTATAGTGAATTAAGCAGGATGATTCATTAAACTAATTGAACTTCTTTGTTGTGAAGTCACGGATAGCTGTTGCAATATTCTACTTTAGAATCAATTGAAAACAACAATCTTTGTTATTACACCGGACCCTTCGGGAGCCTTATTTAGCATTTGGGTAATGTTATTGCATATTCTATATATCTCATCATTTTTAAGGTTTATTGTTAACATGATATTTGGTTAATTACCTAATCAGCGAATTCATGGTACAACGTTGTTCTCCCGTCTCCACTTGCTGAAACTGTAAAACAAAATGCTACATGTAATTGTTAATATAATTGTAAAATATATGCATACTACTATATTAACTATATAGTTCAGGATGCATTATTGTATTGATATACGGTCTGCAGAGTAATTATTAGTAGACTATAGCTCAGAGAGTGCACATGCACCATAATACGAAAATTGCAGAATTCACAATAATACAGACCAAGGCAACATTAAGTGGCACCTCCAATTTTGATGGATAAAAAGGAAAGAAAATTTTAATGTAACTCTCTAGCTCATTATCATTGTATGCACAATTTTTTGAGTTAGGTAGCGAGGACTTGGCATTCTATGATTCCTATATTTTATTCTAAATTTATTTTGAGTTTAATTAATTTCCTTTTCTTTTTTTTAAAAAAACCCATATTTATATGAAAAGGAGCTACATGTAATGGAACACAATGTTCTTCTAATGAAAAGCTAAAAGGACTATACATATAATGATAATTTTTTGTTGCTTCACATGGAACAAATAATAAGAATAGAAATATTTGTCGTAAAATAAGAAAATGGACTATTTTCAGAGTTCATGAACTAGATAAAAATTTGAAGATTATGGCTACTCTGGTATAGAATTGAAGCCTTTTCACCTAATCGATAAAAGTATAATAAAATTTGATTAGTTCAAATCAAAGCAGTTTGGTTAAGTAAGTATTAGATTCAAACATTATAAGAAATCCTACTGGAAGACCCAAACTGAACATAAATAATGAGAGCAAATTAAGCTCCGGCGAATCAAACGGTTGCCAAATTTTGTTTCTTTGATTTTGATTATAATGTTTTTGAACGTTAATGATGTCGAGGTTTCCAGCCCAAATGTGACGTCATCGTTTGGTGGATGAGGTGTCTTGGTGCAACCCTTGAGTTGATGACATCATGTTAGGGTGGTGGCTTCTTTGGGTTGGTGAGTTATGGAGGGTGAGGTTTCACCAATGGTGGGTTTCTTGCAATGGTTGCAAATGATGGTTGAAGAACCATGGAGGGTGAGTTTTCACCACTACCATTTTGGGTGACCTTGACTCAATAAAAGGGAGCTCATTTGGAGCTAGAGATGCAAGCAAGAGATGTAGAAAACAGTTTTGCTCACTTAGTGATCTCTCTTATTTTCTCACTTGCTTGTGGTTTCTCTTGATTGATGGTTGTAGTTGGTGGATTGTATACTCGTAACATTTATCAATAAGAGAAGTAGCAGATACATATAATTCGTCTATATATAAAATTATACGCATTAGCAGATAGATCAAACCACATATATGGCGGCAATTTCGCCCCTCAAAATGGCGACCGACTCGCCGTCGTATCATGCCCGTCATCTCCTCTTTGCTGTGCATTATCTCTCGCAGGCGACTCTGACAAACTGCTACCACTCATAAACGGCCGGTAAGCATTAAGCGCAGCCAGCATCCCTAAATGACTATTACTATCACCAATAAAACTAGCGCTGCCACCGCCGCCGGCGGCACTAATTGCCGAAGGAAATTGTTGGCCGGACAAAAGAGCCACCGGAGCATGAAAGATGGAACCACTAAAAGACGCCATAGGATCCCCATTTCGGACTTGATTATTACTATTAGGGTTCGCCAACATCCAAACAGTCGCCGGAATCGGATTTTGACTCGCCGGAATTGAACCAGTACTAGTCGATTGCAACAAATAGCTCTCCACCGGCGGCGAAAATTCAACCTCCGGCCTCCGTTTTCTCCCGAAACTAGACTCCCCGTTGAATTCGCCTTTCAGATTCGAATTTACGCCGGAATTACTCGAACTAATCCAGCTGAAGCTCGAAGAATCACAAGAACTTACACCGGTCCAATCGATTCCATTAGAAGCGGCGAAATTGGGGCTCAAAAAGGCTCTCCGCAAGTGGTGAGAGGCGGAGATGGAGGAGCCGGAGCTGCGAAGAGGGATGTTGAGAGAAGTGAAGTTCGCCGGAATCGTACCGGTGCCGGTGGCGGCGATCACGGAGGGCTCAGCCTGCTGCAATAGCCACTGGATGGTCTCGCCGTCGGTCTTGTGGCCGAGTTCACGGGTGAGTTGAAAAACTCTAGCAGCACAAATCGCCGGCATGCGGATCCTGCGGCCGCGCCCTTCCACCTTGGTGTGGCGGTCCTTGGTGGAGCTGCGTTTCGGCGGAGCTTTTTTCCCGGCGGCCGGGGGAGTGGAGGAGGCGCCGGCGAGATGAGGAAGTCGGTTTTTCTCTAGTAATTGAAGAGGGGAATTAGGTCTGATCCCATTTTCAGGTTCCATGATCTCAAAGGGGATTTTATTATTTATTGGAACATAAAGGAAATAAAATACATAGTTTTTTTGAAGTTTGAGAGAGGGAGATGAGCTATAAATTTGAATTGAGTGAGTGAGACTGAATTGGGCAGGCCAAGTGGGACTGTGTTTGTTTCCCTTGTTGTTATCGAAGTAATAATTGTCTGTGTGGTGAGTTTTAGGGTTTTGGTATAAGGAATTTTGGATATTGATTGAGAATGGGTACCCAGTCATCTGAGTTGTTTTCTAAATAAGGGAAAGAGAAACAACATGTAATATTCTAGTGTTGGAAAACTCAAAACATCTCACACATTGTGTCTAGGGTGGAACTCTCTAACAATATAGGAAATTTCAAGGGTTGCTAATCAATCTCCATTATCTATTAATTAATTTTAATTCTAATAGGGTACAATATCCAATAAATAACTAATATGGTTAAAATACAATGAATAGTTTATAATTTTATTATTTTTCAACTTTTAGTAAGTTCTTAATTTTTAGACGGTTGGAGTGAGATTGGTGCACCACTTGTTCCCATCCTACCACCGTGCTTTGATATCAATATTACTATGCTAAAATGTATCAGCAAAAACAAAGTGATGGTCCTAATTTTAAATTCCACTTATCCTAAGAGCATCCAAAGTTGATATAATACCGGATATGATTTGTAAATCTTATTCTAAGTTAAACCCTAATCAAGCGATTTTGATTAAGGAGTAACTAGTTGATATAATTTCCCCTGTTTAGGTCTATAATTCGTGGGACTTTCTATCCTTTGTCCTTGCTTTAGGAGAAAATTGTTTATAACAGCCTGAGTTTCAGCAATGACACGATATCATGGAACAAATTATGGGCAACAATGAAACTGTTATCCCTATAGTGATACTATATAATATTGCAGTGGTGGTGTAATGCTTGGAACAGATACACGAATCTTATCCCAATATTATTGGAACTGTAGGGGGTTGTGAATGTTTAATTTCTGGCCTATTGGATTAAAAAATACACTACATGAAATAATTGAAGAAGAAAAAAGAAAGAAATGAGTTGGACTGCAGGTAAAAAGGAAAATAATGGAGATGCAGAGTCCACGTGCGGTGCTCTTTTATCATTCAATCCCTAAAGACAAAGGACCCCATCACCCCCAACAAATTAAGAAACTATTTGAAAAAGAAATGCACATAATCAATTGGCTCCTATTCCTTAATCTCCACTAATCATTGCCTTGATTTTTTAATAATTGATTAGGAAGTTGAATACTTAATTTGTCTAAGCTATTCAAGCATAAGTGGTGGTGTTTAGAAAAGGCTAGAGAAATACATGGGATTATTGTATTTATCGCTAATCAAGCGCCTTTAACTTTTCATTTATATGCTTTTTGGTTTAAACAACAAAAAACTCCTTTCCGAGTCATCCTTATTACAGAAAATACAATTTTGGCACACTACTATGACCTAATTTGTCTTTGATTTCAACTTAAAAAAGAGAGATTTATATACATGTCATTACAAGACATATCATAAAATTTTTTTAAATAAAGATTGGGCTAGAAAAAATGCTTTATGGGAGATATTAGCAACAACTCATTGTTCCCTTGAATTTATTAAAATAAAAAAATAAATTATAAATGTCATCAACTAAGTAAAGCGAAAGTTTACTCTGCAAATTTAAGCAAAAATTGGGAACGGGATCCACCAAACTTAAAAAGAACAACAATGTCATAATTAATTATTAAATTTGATAATATTATCCTCTCCATAAATGTGAGAAGCAAATATTTGTATCGATAACGCAGATACTCCACCCAATACGAAGCAATGAACCAAGGCACGTGCTTAGAGAAGCAAGCATACAGACCACATAAGAGCTTCAGTAATAGCAAAAGTCACCGCCTTGAGTTTGAGAAATTATAATGGAGACTGAGTCTTATAGTCTAGAAAAAATATCTTACACGTGATATTTGACAAGTGTATAAGTGAATATTAAAGTATAATATATCTATACACTTGTCAAATATCATGAGGGGTGTTTTCCACCTCATTAATCTGGTCCTCAATAAAAAAAAGCTCCTTGAGTTCGGCCACAAACTTGGTATTACGGAACTTGTACTGCTAAAATTGGTTAAGATGTTTTATGCAACAATAAAAATTATTGAGTGCTGCAATGTAAGAACGGAAACAACTTTGTACTGTGGATTCAAACTCCACAATCAACAACTTAGGCAAATTACCTCTTTATTATTGAAAAAATTCATCATCAAATTTGTTTGATTGTATTTTTTTATATCAAAACACAATATTTATTTTTAGCACAGAGGTGAAGTAAATGATTCATTTTGATGTTGAACATTGAAGCCATAATTTATATTGGTGGTTTTGACACATTAATGAATTTGCAGTGAGTATATTTGGTGGCGATATGATGACAAATCTGCTAATATGATAAAATAAGGTCCACATGGCCATTTTATTTTTAATTTTATGTCCAGTTCTCTTCCTTCTATTATTGGAATGGATATTTTATGTTATACAATTTATGTGGAGACAATAGGCGAGCCAGGTTCTTACATCACATGTGATCTTCATTGGTGCATTATAAATACATTTATAGAATCTCTTTTTTAGTACAAAGTGTAGTTGGGCTAACGATACGAGTCGAGTGGGTAGAAAGAGAATTAAGTTTCGGTTCTACAAAATACAATAATAGGAAGGAATAAGGAGTTTAACTGTGATCAAATCTAAATCTAACTTTTATTTACGTTTTAAAGAGAATACAACAGCAATTTTATCTTGATCATTAAAAAAGTTGAAAGAACGTATTACATAATCCCAAATTATACCGTCTCTTCTCTTTCCCAATTTCATTTTTCGTAAATTCTCTCCTCCCTTACCATTATCCTTCAGTTTTCAGTCTACATGATGTGGTTGCTACATCTCTTAAAGTGGCCACTGTGCCTTCAATTCTTTCCCATTAGGTTTATTTTCTTATTGTAAACCCTATTTTGTTAATTCTTATACAAAAGTGTTTGGATCAATTGAACACTTCTGGCTCATAAGTTTTGAATATGACAAAACTTTTATTTTGAAGGAATCTAGTGAGATAGAAATATAGTAGCTGAAGACTACTTTCACCTTCGGCAAATAATTTAGGATTTAGTCCTATGAATTTGTCTTTAGTCATCAACTAATACACTGAACTTTGAAAATTGATAAATATTCAAAGGATAATTATAACCAATACAGGTTTAGGGGGTGTGTTTCTAATTTTATTAGAAAGGAGTAAAATAATTATAGTTTTACTACTTTTTTCATAACAATACTGGACCTTGAGTTTTCCTTGTTTTTTTAGTGGTCTCCACTACCTCTCTCCTCATTCATTTTGATTTTCAAATTTTAAACGGTCATATATCTCAAACCGTTGATTTTTTTGACACGATTATTTCGAATATTTTTTCGTTATATTTTTATCGTTAAAACAAGATCCATGATGATATACTTTTGACGAACTTTTTTTTTATTTTTTCAAATTGTTGTATTGTTTTTGAAAATGTATATTACTTTTACACTGTCTGGGTAAAATTATTATCCCAATTTCGAAAAATGTATAAGTCTTATACTGATTTCAAAAAAGATATATTACTTTTACAATGTTTGAGTAAAATTATTATCCCGATTTCCAAAAATGTATAAGAATTATATCGATTTCAAAAAAGATATATTACTTTTACACTGTCTGAGTAAAATTATTATCCAGATTTCGAAAAAGGTATAACTCTTATACCAATTTCAAAAAATGTATAAGTCTTATACCAATTTCAAAAAATGTATAAAACTTGTATAATACCATTGTAAAAATCATATACCAAGTTAAAAAATTTTATGAAATAATGAAAAACAATGAAAAACAATTAAAAAATAATTAAATTTATTAAATAATATAAAAGTCAATCTCTTTCTCTCATCCACCTTTCTTCTCTTATTAAATAATATAAAAGTCGACCCATTAAACTTGTATTAATATCTCTAAATTAAAGTGGGTGGTGGTTGCTGATAGATTACGTGGCATGCCAAGGATGCCGGTGATGCAGATGGCTCACCGTCCAACATATTTTGCGGAATGTTGGCCGCTAGCAGATACTATGCCTACAGTGACCTTCTGTTTGTTTGCACAGTTTTTCCTTTTCCTTTTCAGCTGATTCCTTTTCGATTGTTCTGAAAACTTCTGTACTGATTGTTTTCTGTTTTTTAAACACTGTAATTCTTTCACTGCAATTGCTTTCTCTAGAATTAAGAATATATAAACTATCAATAACAACTAATAGAAACTGCAAAAGCTATTTGTGATATTTGGGCTAAACATATTGAACACTTATATAAAAAGCGATAAACTTTAACAAAATCGCAACTAAGGTTTCACTATTTTTCAAAAAGGCTTACGAATTCTTTTTAATGGGATCTATGGTTACCAGTTTCTCACCAATTGCAGCGTCTAGTATAAGATAATAAGTCTCTTACATTTAAAAGTTTAAAATGTAGGGGCATTTTTTGCCCAAATTCGTGAACAAATAATTAAAGAAGGCGAGTAAAGCTATGATTTTAGAAATAAGTAAAATATTTATTAGCTTGCTATCAAATGGGGTAAAATATGCTATTAAGAGCAATGACTATCAAGTAGTTACTCCACAATAAACATGATTAAAAAGTAAATAATTTGATTCATTGGATAAGCATTACGATAATGAATTGAACAATTATGGAAAGGGAAGACTATGAAAAGTGTGTGTGAAAACGACCTCCATGATAGAAGCAGCTTCATATTAAGCCAACATTCTTTGAGATAACTTAATTTGTATAATTTGATTGATATTATGGTTCTTAATCTTTTTTTGAAAAACATTATGGTTCTTAATCTTCTTTTTCCTTTTTGTTGAAGGGTTATCAGGAAAGTCTTTCCAAATCAATAAGTTAAATCTTTTACACGTTCAGCACACATGGCATTCCAAGAAATAGAAATCAAAATAAAAGTGAAACATCCATATTTATGGTGGAACATGTGGGGGATTTTTTCTACCCAACATATCTCTTCAGTGTGAATTTTATTATCACGTGACATGACCTGTCCATTCTTTTCTGACTAGAAAAGGAAAATTATTAAAACTCTCATTTCGATCCTTTTTTGTTATCTTTTGATCTAATAAAATCAACTTTTATGAGAAAAATAAAGCCAGCATAGTGGAGTATGATAAAACATATATCATTGAATTCAAAGTTGAACTTAAAAACGAAATTAACAAAATTCTCATTTACCAATATTTGACCTTTGGTCAAGTACATCTATACTACTTGGATGGAGATGACCAGAAATCAAACGTTGGCTCCTTCAAAATTCTAATTTTTTTTAAAAAAAAAAAATTCTCATTTATAAAAGAAAAGGCGTTGGTTAGAAAATCTTGAACGAGTGGAGGAGAGAAATCCACTTCTTATTTGGAAAGCGATATATAAATCCAAATAGAAAAAGGGCTGAGATGGGTTTCTCATACGAAAACACTTGAATATGGTCCAAGATTTTCGTTGGATATTGATGTGAAAATAAAGCCCTCTTAATATCTGTTTTCATCATTGCCTTTCTTTTCCATTGAACCCATACAATTTATATGATTAACATTAAGATCAAGATGCATAATCTAAACTCTGTTATTTAAGGTATTATTTATCTGCCCCAACATTGACATGAACCTTTAAACCCCTAAACTTGGCACTAATGAACCTCCAAACCCCTCAAAATGACACGCTCTGTTCAAATTTAGGGGGCTCGAGGTACATTCAAGAGTTAAGGGTGTGCAAACGGCACACGCTGTATCTTGCCATTTGGAAACTATCACCGTGGAATTTAGTCCCATCATCAACCTCTGATAGAATTTTGCAGTTGTAGTTAGTTCTCTTTTAATGAATCAGAAATGTTGAACTCACACTGCTAGAGATTACGAATTCCATAAGTCATTTCTCATGGATAACAAGAGACACCAAACTAAACCATATCAGGGAACAAATTAAGATATATGATGTCATTGAAATTTCCAAAAAATCTAGTCAATAGCTGCACAATAATCTAATCCAGGCCAAGTATATTATCACTTATATGAGGCATCACGAGTGTAGTTAACCCACCCTCTAGATTCCAACTATGCATTTTTCCGAGAACAGAAATACCTCAAACTGCATCACCCCCAAAAAGATTCCAGTCATGAACTTTGAAGGACCAGACTGCAAGTTTAAAGACCTCAGCTAATGGCAGGATTCCAGATTGTGTGGCTGGCACAGCCATTCCAGCCCCAACTGCATTTGCACTTTCGCTTAACGGGCTGCATCCAAAATTACAACCAAACAAAGTCAGCAGCCAAAAAAGACCCGAGGTTAAATTTCACTTTATCAAGTTTATTACAGAAATATCTTATTCCGACCGTAAATTCTGAGTATGTAATGTTAACTAGCAACAAAGTTTGTTAGTGTCATCAAAGAACTAGTGTTTACACAAGCTTGTAATGAGAAACCGTACTTCAAATTCTACGCAAGAGTAAATGCTTGATAGCTCATCAAATTCAAAGTACTTCTACATTATTAGTGTACTAATGGCACAAGCGATGATAACAATTTTAAAACAGAATCTCCACTTATTGACCCTGGTTGATGGAATTTAAAAAAGGCAAGCTCAAGAATATAAATTTTCTATGGTACTAAAGTCTTCATTGTTTCAAACCTAACCATAACATAATTAAATTGGTAGAAATGGTGGAAGTATTGCACACTTCCTGCAGTTCATGGGATCAGGTCTAACAGCGACGAATGTACCAAAACATCAAATGTAGTCCTGTTATTTCTAATCCTACTGATCTCACTGATGAGTAGACTAGTAAAGATGCTATATATCTTCTATGAGTCAGCGTATTTTTGCATATAAATACAAATGACATTCTTTATAAGTAGAAGATTCATACTATAGATCAGCACAGCATAAAATTGCATTGCATCAAGTTATGTATACTTACTTTATGACTAATGGTTCATATCCAGTTATAAGCACATCTGTGGCAGCTCCTTTAAGACGCAAGTTAGCCAAATAAACCTGCATACACGTCAATCGGTTTTGTTAAGCATTGGTAGCATATTTCTTCGATGAAAAAAGAACATGCCAACGGTTGAACCCTCACTCTCACTATATTCTGTATATTAATGAGTTTTGTTAAGTATCTGTAGCATATTTCATGAATGAAAAAGAAGAGCATGAAAGCATTCGAACACTCACTCTTACAACATTTTGTGCTTCCCTCCCTTGCCGTCCCTTGGAGATCGCCTGCATATAAATCATGTCAATTAACAATAACATTTAGCTCAAGGAAATTATTAAGCTTCTAGTTCTAATAAGAGAAGACGAACATAATATGTCCCCCAAATTTAAGTGAGGTTGAAAGGGAGTTGAGCAGAACACCCTTGTCTAACACTGAAGTCAAACCTCGTGATTTATTACTTGGCGAACAAATTAGTTATTTCATGTTTTACCCAAACCCCATCCACTGCTTGGGAACTCACAGTTCCATTTTGTTTTTCACTCCCTAATCCTAGTCCTCAGCCTCTAGGTGATACACCTTTGACAGCTAGTGCAAAAAGATCAAAACAAATTTCCTATTTCCACCACCCAAAAACTTATTGGCAGTTGACAGGTCAGCTTAAGCATATTTTTGGAAGGTAATAAGCATATTAACAATCACTTCTCTTTGATGACCATTCACAAACATGCTCAACATCTATACCACACAATTTCAGCCCACCGTGAATAGATGCATATCTTCCCAATTGCAGACAGGTAATGATTTTTCATCGCAATAGCCAGTCTCCACACGTAACAAGCTAAAAACAGTGTTTCATTGTTTACCATGTGCAGAGAGAACAATAACTTAAGCTGAGTTAAATATGAGAATGCTAAATCTTAAATCAAAGAGGCATGACATTCAAATAGAAGGGCTAGGAAGTCTCTAAACCTTGTCATTATATGTTAAGTCAGGAACTCCAGAACAATTTGTAGTCAATGGTTCTTTTTATAAAGGAATCATAACTTCCCTAAATATTGGCATCGGCTTTCACCACCAGATATGTTAGGATGAATACTTTGTAAAACAACTGAGCATTTTGCATTTGACATTTCGAAATAATTAGACTAAGTTAAGACCAATGGGATGCTATTTACAGTGCCTATCAGTTGGTCTAATATAAGCTGGCAGTCATGCATACAGTGTGCAAAAAAATAAATAATTAAAAGCCTCTATAAGGCATCAGATATTGAGTCCACTCGTTTGTTGTAACCACAATCAGTAATTGAAAAAAAGCTAAATACAGAAAGCAATGTACTTCACGCAGCATACCATTTGGCCAATAGCAGTGGTAATGATGGCAGGGATGTTCCTGTAAGTCAAACCAGGGGCCTCAACTACTCCGGACTGCTCAAGCAACTGAAGTGCGATAACAGAAAAAAAATAGAGGTTAAATTTTAAAACCAGGGTCCTTGTAACGATTAAAGGAACTTGACAATTAGCATGCATTTCAAGGCCTGAAACATATATCTGTTAGAAAAGCTTAAATTTTATAGCACACTATCTGCATGCTAAGATGAAAGGTAAACTATGCATGTGCAACAATAATGGGAAACTGAGAAATATCCTTAACCAAATCGCTAGTTCATCTATAGCTTGAAAGCCCAATTAGTAATTTTAATGAGCATGGTTGAGCAGAGATATATTACCGTGAATCCCTCGGCGTTTTGTTCATTAGCAAGATCTTGTAGAAACCAGGAGGCACTTCCGTTGTCTCCTACTTCATTCTTGAATTCTAAAAGCTCAAAGATCAAGCTCTCGTCACGAGCAGGGTCAGTAAATGCCTCCTTCACCACAACAAGTAGGGAACCCGAAATCAAAAGAATTCAATGTTACAATTCGGGAGACTTCGAATTAACACAATAAACCAGAAAACTATCTGCAAAACAATAATTATAGCAAACCTGATGATCAGGAACTTGGCGTATATTGCTGACATCCTACAAAAATCGGTATCATTCAATAAATAATTAGGAGAAAAATAAATAACAGGGACCAAAAGCAAAAATGAAGCAACCTGGAATCTCAGAGGGAATGTGCTAGATATCGCACCGCCGAACAAAGGACGCTCCGAGTAGGAATCCGAAGTCATATCAGCTAGAATACGAGGAAGGAATTCGCACCAGAGCTACT
>CAOJBJ011702034.1:0-17504 GCA_948291685.1 Euphorbia celastroides | reverse complement strand
TGATTTATATGTAATAGTAGAATGGTATAATGAAATGGAAATTGGCTTTTATAAAATATACACACCTTTGAAAAACTAGATCGAATCGCCCCATAATGAAAGAAAGTTCACAAGAAAATGCAGGCAAAATACAACACAAATCGGGTTGATCGGTAGTGTTGCTATCTGAAGAGGAGGTTTCCATTCTGTTGTTGTCTTAAATTTTCGATGAGTGACTGATAGAATGATTTCAACTCCTTAAAATCACTACCCTGCATACATAGAACAAAAAAACTAAGTTCAAAATCACAAATAACACATAAAATGGCAGAGATTTCCAATTCACGCTAATTTGAACCAAGGGTTTCTTTCGGTAATGTATTCTAAAAATTATAACAGCCTAATGCATCCAGACCCCTGAACTTTCTTCCCTGATGGCCTATCGACCCCCTGAATTTCCGAAAGTTCCTCTCGCCGCCAAAAACTTGCAAAAATGTACCAATTACCCCCTTCAACCGACAAAAATGCACCAGTTTCCCCTAAATGCCACGTGTCGGCTCCTAGTTGACTTGACTTTTGAAAGATGTCATTTTTTTTTATCCAGCCAGAAGTTGACATGTGAAACTAGAGGTCCGTTTTAAACAAGTTTAGGGGGCCGAGAGGGTATTAAAAACAAGTTCAGGGAGTCTAGATGTATTAGGCCGATAAATTATGAGACAGCCGGTTAATTGTGTTGTGCTACTATCAAACCGAAAAATAATATCCCAAAAATCTCAAGTAGTACAGAAAAAATACAGGAACTACATATCATACCTGCAACTTTTGGCAGTATTCCTGGGCTAGGTTCTGAGGGCAATGAATGAGTGGAAATCCTTTTGATAGCAAATGAATGAGAAAAGTATCACCAAACTTTTCATACATTACTTTGTGTGCCTGTACTATTTCTCCAAGCAAAACAACCTGCCCACAAATAAACAATAAGAAATTCAGAACTCAGACTACAAGTACAAAAATCTTCAAGCAACTTCAAAGTCGAACAATTATTAAAACATCAACCGGAATTTTTTATCAGAAACTTGTTCTCAAATGTCAGTTGGTACAATCTAAACGAGTCAACAAAGAGAGGTGTAAAATGCATAATCTATAGAAGTAAAACATTACTCACAGTATTTGCATCTTGGAACTCGAAGGATTTGTCAAGCACGCTATATAGACAACAGTTAGTCCCAAAGTCCTCCATTGCAAAACTCTGGAAACCGGGTACCTGAATACAATTCAAATCCATTAAAGCAATAATCCACAAAAGAAAAGACCCGAAAGAATCGAATCGGTTATTATCAAGCAGACAAACCTTTTCTTCGCCATAAGGTTTAGAGCACCAATCTTTTATCAATCTTGTGAATATTTGTACACTTCCCTGAATTACAAAGTAGACACAATTCAGACATCCTATAAAGTTCATGCCATTTAAAATAATTAGATTTCTAGAGGCAAAGCACACCTTTCTTAAGGTTATATCCTTGTGATTACAAGCTGTGTACAGTAACAACTGCATCAACGAATACAAATAACCCCTGTTTTTGGGTGAAAGGAAGACAGAAGATAGACCGTGTGTAGCTATCACATGAAGAAATGTGATCAGTGCCTTTTGAAGTTCTTGTAATTCCCGGATTTCCTGCAAAATCAACACAAGTGATACATTACATCAATATATAGCCTAAGCATTAAAAAAAACATTAAAATTCCAGAAACTTCAGAATTGCAATTTCAGATAGCAAAGAAAACTTAAAACCTCGATATTGGTTCCAGGTCCTGAAGGAACTGCATCCTTTGGTATAACACTTAAAACCCTGCCAGCAATGGATGGAAAAACTTCCTCCACTAAATCAAGAACTGAGGTGTTGAATTTACAAATAAGTTGATTGAGGAGCACGAGAAAACCAATCATTTCCTTTGGCTGTAATGGAACACGATATACCATTATCAGATTATGATATTGTGAGAGTATATGCAATTATCAACAACAGAAGCATATAAATAAAACGGTGGTAGACATTTCTTGACTGTCGAGCTAAATCCATAATAAGAGTATCAAACTGCTTTCAGAAAAGGATCTAAATTCAAAACAAACAAAATCCTATATGCTTTCAAGAGTCGGTATCCAACAAAATTGCAGGTCAAATCAACAACTTGGAGAGAAAATATGGTGTTAATTTCTCATATAAGTTGTACACGAAAATTTAAAGGAATCTCTTATTGTACCTCACATTCTGCAAGCAATTGCTCCAATGCCTTTGGAAGATAAGGAAACACTGACGCTCCCAAAGTGTCCACCATTCGGTGTAAGAATGATGTAATCTGAAATACCATGAATTCTAGGTTCAGGCAATATGTAGAGTAGTAGATAATTATACCAAATAAAAATTTTCTCATGGCACCATTTTATGACTTACCTTGCTCCTAAGAGGCTCAATCTTCGGAAAAACAACAAGAATTTGCAGGAGAACATCTAATGTCTGGATTAATAAAAAAAATTAGCACAACTTATATTTTATATATAAATCAAGTTGTAGTAGCAAATGCTGACTTTATTAACTATTTCAGAATTACAAGGTATCGAGCACCAACCTGCTTAAACATGAGACCTATTGCAGGACGACTAGCAGTTACCAGACGAACACTAAACCCCTGTGCAATATAATTGAAATGGTGAGAACACTACACTTATACTTTTACCCCACAGAATCGCAAGAAAGTAATTAAAGACCAAAACAATGGGATCGAAAAAAAAAATCAAAAATTAAAATGGATAAACTGCCAAGAAATGTAAAATTGGTAAGCCTTCCATGAGACTTATCATATATTTCGTATAAAATTTAACTGTTCCTGATTTAAAATAAAGAAAAAGGAAATATAGATGAAAGGAAAAGGTCAATATAAGGGCATCAGAATGGAAAACAACCTTGCTAAGTGCATTAATCGCAATGATTATTTGTTGAATAATTATGATTTTAGCTGGCAACTCGTCTGAACTTTGCACCTTGGCAATCATAAGCAAAATATCAACCTGTATTACACCAAAAAATTCAGAAAAATGAAAGGCAAAGTTTCGCGCTCAAAATAAAAGCATGTGCAAAGTATTAATTCAATTGAATACGACATATACTTCGATTTTCATCTTGAACAAATGCAAAAAAAAATAATGAAAAATAAAAATACTTCATTTTCCAATATGTGCGAATTCTGTGAGCATTAACACACGTGGACTGGTCAATTTTATCAATTTATCGGACGTTTCATGCTACAATTCACTTTTGGCAATTTTGTCATGCTTCCCTTGTCTCAAATTAGGGAGGTGGTTTAGTATCAATGCATATAATCCTGCTTTATGCATAACAACAAAAGAATAATGAGAATTTGGGAATGAAAATACGGGTTTAGGACATATCAACTAACACTTCATTGGTAATTTCTAGAAACTAAAGGTTACCTGGCGACAAAGAGGAGTAAGCAGGGCAGACACATAATCAGCTTGTTTTTCAACCGGTACATCTTCCATGCCAATTAACAAACCAATCGCCTACAGATAGTCATAAACAACCATTGTTACATATAAACGCTATGACAGGATTTTTTGCAACATGAAAAGAGCACCAACATATGCATATTTGTAGATTTTAAGTATATCCCTAAATTTAATTTGAAGCAAGCAGGTACCTCAAAAATATGGCTACAATCTTCAGTTCCTGAAAATTCTTTAACTGAATAATCCATACTTGTAAAGTGAGCAACTATATCTTGTAGGCTCTGTCCATTAACCAAAACAATTCAGAATCAGACACAGTAGCAATAAGCAAATGGTAATCCAATGCAAACAAATGTTTTTGCTCGGTACCTGCAAAATTGTCTCTAAAAAAGGAACAAGTTTCGCTTTCAGCAACTTCACAACTCTCATGAACAAATAACTTGCCCTACGACTCACATGGATGTTTTGATGGCGTATTCCTCTCTCATCAAGAAAGGCAGCAAGAATTATGGGAACATATTGTGTGTTCTCCTGAACATATTTCATATACCGAGTCATTGTCTCCAAATAAACTAGGGCAACCAGCCTATTTGAATGGCACTGAAACCTTGTTGAAATCAGCGTTTGCACTAATTCACCCAACAATCCACTTCCAGTTCTCAATGCTTCATCACTCGACAACTCTCCAAGGGCATACAAAAGAGAAAGCGCAGCTTCCACCTCTTCAACGTTACTTTCAGATCTTGAAGCAACAGCACTAACTAGAGAATTCTTTATGAATAGTTGGGTAATTTCAGGAGCTACACGGCCCACACTTCGAAGCAACACAAATAGATCTTTCCTAAACTCGATCATTCTATCTTCCTCTTCACTTCCAATCTTATCCAACATGTCGAGATTGTCCCGATACATCGGATTGAAGCAAATTTGTGTTCTGATGACTTCCAAGATCTGACCTACATAGTGCACTAGTTTCTCTCTCAAGGGAGAGAAGCTTTTCATTGTATAAACGTAGCCCGAAAGAAATTGCACAATGCTAAATGCAGTGTCCACCTCACAGTTCTGCATAATATAAAAAACTGAGGACAAGACCTCATTCAAGAGATCGAGTGAAGCCCCCTTTGCATCCTCGGTAGTTACCTGTTTATAGCACTCTAAAACCTCCACAGCATACCCAGTAACCAGCGCACCTATTTTCGACGTTAATTCAGAGTCATTATCCCCAATTACCAAGGGAAAAACTCTACTTATCTGAAAACTCTGCAATAGAGTTAACTTGGATTGGGGATCCATTCTCTTAGACACTGCAGCCAAGACACACCCAGCTGCTGCACCTTGAAGTTGATCAGATTCTCCATCAACCAAGATCAAATCAAACAACAATGGGATAAAAGTGTCATTCACAATCAACCCAATATCGATCCATGAAATGTACCTCCTTAACGAATCTAACACATTTGAACAGAGTTCAGAATCAGACTTTCTATACATAGAAACAATGTCATACCAAGCTCTCACAATTTGGCCAATACATTGCTGCCTCATTGCATCCTTAACCCGAGTAGCCGCCCCTAATTCCTCCTGAGTTAGGGGATAATCTAAGCTAATCAACTCATCATCAAGCGCGTCCAGAATCCGACAGAACATATCAACAACTACAGGCCCTTTACTCAAATAGGGCAAGAAATCAACAAATACTGAAGACCAAATCAAAGGGTACTCAAGATAAATTAAAGTAACCAAGACCTGAGCAAGCTTGTTTTTTACAAATGCAGGACCCTCAAGAACCTTGGCAGCATTACTATCCTCAAAACAGCAAAGAGAAAACACCGACTTCCTAACAAAACTCTTTTCCTCCGAACTTAACACAGCATACTTAACCACGATCACCTCATGTAAAGTTTGCAGGCACCAGAACTGAACTTGAACGATGTTGCAAAAACACAGTTTCTCAATACAAATCCTACAAACTGCTGGCGTGTCCTTGATTTGCTGACAGAAAGAAATTGCTGGCGATTTCAGCGATGAATCCACGGTTCCCGATTCATCAAAACTTATCAGTATTGCTTTTTCGATATCGTCCATAGCTTATTTAACCAGTAAAAACAAACCCAAATTGATTAAATGGGTCTAATCAGCTCACTGTTGAAGGGCTTCAGGGTTGAGAAAAGGCTTACCTTGATTTGCAAATCCTTAAACAATGCGATTGGGGTTTTGTGGAAGTGAAGGGCTAGGGTTTTTGAGTGTTGCGGAGAGAATAATGTTGGAAAATAAACCCTAAAAGGGGAGAGTTTGGATTGTGGTTAATTTATAGTTTAGCGGCTTGACAGGATGAAAAAAGGTGGAAACCGTAGTTGAAGATGAGGAGAGGCGACTCCTATTTAAACGCTAAATATCTTAAAACCCCTTAAATATGTGTAGATTTTAGATTTGGACTTTTGGACATTATTAGCACCACGCTTATCTTACGTGAGTTGTAGCATATTATAAAGTGTTTCAAAACTCTTGTAACTCTAGTTTTTCCGATATTGACTGTCAGAGTTTAATTGTAATTAATTGACCTATTTTATATGAAAAAATATTTATTAAACTATCAATAACTGATAACAAAATAATCGAAAATTGATCCATGAATCGACCAAAACCTGATGATCAATCACCATATTCAGTATTGCCTCCTTAAACAACTAGTAAAGAAACGACCTGAACAGAGACTATAATCAGTATTGATAAGAGCAATCACAGAGGATTGTATCTCATGCTTACAGCATAGCAACTTCACAGAGAATGAAACCGATGCAAGATTTCAATACTTATAAGAGCCATGTTGGTGCTTACTCATTCAAATTCATATAGTGTCGAAATAAAATAAGGAGATAACAGACTGTTCTTACTCCCTCAAAATCATCATTTACATTCTTAGCCATGAGTGGCTTTGTCGGACCTATTGCCAACTTATTTAACCTTTGTTTGTGACGGCAGATTTTGGGATTAAGCTTAAGTTCTATCCTAGCATTAATTACTTTTTTTTGAATAACCGAGGTAGTAAAATGCAGATTCTTTAGAAGTTTAGGAGCTAATCATGTGTTTGTCTTGTTTAAAAAGTTCTTACAAATAAACAGGAAGAAGCATATAATAATGAACGTTTTAGCCTATTCACTTTTACATGACTAGAGAAAAGTGAGCATTTCTTTTCTTTTTTCATTTTTACTCGTGCAGTGCTAACTCACACTTCCCTCTCATATTTTGTTATATGTTTTAATTATATTTCAAATATATTTTAACCAACTTTCTTTTTATTGTTTGACTTTAATTTTACGTGGTTCCCATCCTCACTCTTTATTGGCAAACTTATACATGTAGTACTTGTCATGTTTTAATCTTATTCTGAATTTACTTTTAATTAGATCATTTCAATTACGCGAAATAAGATAATTTTCTGGAAATTAATTACATGTGTACATTAGTTTAGATATTTTAGTCATATTTGGCCCAATCCAATTCGTAGCAGTGGATCCACCATCTAAAAGGGTGGACAAAGTTTATTGGCCCATTTATATGGGTGGTGAGAATATTTATTCGATAGGTATGTTTGGTATTGTTTTTAAGTTGTTTTTTTAAAAAGTTCTCATCAGGAACTTTTCACGAATTTATACCGAATTACATGTGTACATTACTAATTATTCAAAAAAATAATATTATACAGTCCATGGTTTAATTTATTTACCTTTTAATTATTACCTATCCTATTTGATTTTCAAATATCAAAATTTTAATGTAATACATGAAAGAGGCACCCGTTTTGGAACAACATAAATTTATACGTATGTTGTTTCTAGCAAGGGCCCTCTTAAAACTACACCAAGTTCCATCATATTACATTTTATCGCTAGTTCATGTCTACCCCATGTCTGTGAAGTAGACTGCTTAAACATAATACGATTGTATGATTTAGCCAACCCGACGATCTGTTATGTACTCATTTCCTAGAACGCCTAAACGAGACATCAATGTTTGAAGCACGTTTGCCTTCCTCGTAACTGATCAATTAACAAAGGCTCAAATTCTATCACCACTCTAATGTCTAGGGGTGAGCAAATTCGGTTCGGATTTAACCGAATTATCCGAATTGATTTAACCAAAGAACCGAATCGAACAAAAATTATAATAGAATCCGAACCAAGGGAAATTCTAAGGTGATTTTGTTTTAAACAAAGTTACCTTAACTTTGTTAATCTCACCATTGATTGTGTGGAGTCCACCACTAATTCAATGGTGAGATCAACAAAGTTATGTTTACTTTGTTTAAAACAAAGTAAGCATAGCCTACACCCCGAAATAAACCTAAGTTTAGTCGGGTATTACCATACATTTTATAATGAAAATTCGATATTTCGTAAATTTATAATCAAATTAGATAATTTGGCAAAACTTATAATGCAATTCGGTTCTTTGGTTGAATCAATTCGGATTGTTCGGATCTTTCGAATCCGAATTTGCTCACCCATGCGTCTACGATTTTCTTCTTAATAATTTATTATTATATTTTCTACATGATTTTATAACGATTAGAACACTTTTATTTATTTCTTTGTAAATGTGTTCTCGTGAAATTCAATACTATTTATACCATTAATTGCTCGAACTATGTGCACATTATACTATATCCTATCATATAAAGAATAAATTTGGATGATTATTAAATAAAAAGGATTTAGATATTTGCGAAAAGGAGAAAACGGTTGATAATTGATGTAGGTTGCGTAGGGGGAGTGTGTGAATTCACGATCCAAACTCGTGCATAGATATGGCTTGCACGTTTCTCATTTCACTTTTTTGGTCCCTTATTTTTCTTTTTTAAGCAATTTACTCCTAACAATTTGGCTTTTTGCATTGATGTCCCAAAAGCACACATGTTATGTCATGTTAGATCTCAGTCCCTTCTTGTATCTTGCTTTCGTTTGAAGCTATCTAATTTTCTTTTATCTATTTTTATTATTTTCTGAAAAAATGTGCAATTGATTTTACATTACATAAAAAATTCCTTTGATTTGTTATGAATTGCTAGGTAAATAAGTAAGTTTTGTTTTTTTTTTTTTTAATTATTGTTGACTTTTAATCTCCATTGACTTTGATGGAGATATTTGTGATAAAAGCCTAAGTCATTGTGAAAGATGTCTTGTCCATTTTATACAAACAAGTTCAATAGTATATAGTTTTTCAGTATTTCATTTGAGTGGGTTATATAATTATTAATAGAGTGGTTGAAACAACGACTTAGAAATTTCATACTTTAGAAGAATCTTACATGATGATGGAGACATTGCCCCCCTATTAATTTAATAATCATTTGTTATGTACGAAAGTATATTCTTTTAATGTTTCATGTCATAAGGATAATTTATTTTAAGACTAATGTTTGCTTGAACTAGGTGCGCTTTCCTTATCAATGGAAGCTTCTTCAGTCCATAAAACTATACACTTCAAAAAAAAAAACATTTGGATTTTTTTCAACTTTCAAAATTCAATATAATATACTCTTAAACGTTCAATTCAAGTTTCAATAAGATCACAAGTTTGAGCTAACTGATCAATCATTCGTATAAGATATCGTTTATATGATAAAACCTAGACTGGATGACAATATATTGCATTTCCACAATTTCATTGAAAAACTATAAATTATGATGAAAAAGGAGAGAAATCGGGATAAGAATATATTTTGAAAATTGGAGAGAATATAAAGAGGAAAAATATCCGTTATAATTTCATTCCAAATGAACGAATTTAAAGATATTAATTATAAAATATCTCATTTGATCCTTGTAAAGAAGACATGTTGTTAATATTTATTATTAGATATATAAACTTATTTACCATTCAATTAAATATAATTATTGAACTACACCGATCATTTGATACAACTAACTCAATCATAATTATAATCTCAACATGTAGATAACATAATCAATTTTATTTAACTGATAAAAAAAACCACTGATTTACCCAAATTTTGTAATATGTGAAAACTTCAACAGCCAAATAAGAATTTTCGTAGAGGAAATTGGGGGGCAGTTTTATTGGATCTGGTAGATTCTCTTCTATGTCGGTAGTGGTTAATCAGCACCGTATATTCACAGATTCTTTATAGATTCCAAAAAAGCAACGGCCTAGATTCATTTTCAGTTAAAACGAAGAAAAAGCTATCATTTTTCAACTTGTAGGAGCATAAGCCCTGTTCTCTTGTACTTAATTTAAAGAAATTAAGTTCAGTTTAGTTCAGTTTTAATAAGTTTAATTTAGTTCAGCTTTAATAAGTTCAGTTCAGTTCCAATAAGTTCTAACAAATTTATATAAACCAACTAATAATAATAATAATAATAATAATAATAATAATAATAAGGATAAGGATAATTGAAGTCGAAGGCTCTATCCAAATAAAAAGAAGAATAAAAAAAGTGGTGAAAGCCAATTTAGATAATATATATAAAAAAATAATGTCCAAGTTGTTTATTATTATTTTTTATGAAAAAAATGTATGAATATAATATATTATTTGTTTACTTATAATCAGTTTATGAAATATTTTTTATTGTAGTAATTAAATTTATCATTGTCATTAATATAGTAATATCTTATGGTGTTTACATTTTGAGTAATATAATTAAATATGAAAAATTATGAATCATTAGAATACTTTTTTTAAGAAGTATGCTTTTATTATTTAAGTCCTATTAAGTTCTAATAAGTTTAGTTCTGCTTTAATAAGTTCAGTTCAGTTCAGCTTTAATAAGTTCAACTCAGTTCAGTTCAGGTCTAAAAAGTTCAAGAGAACAAAGCCTAAATCAGAAGCTAGCTAAGAGCATCTTTAGTAAATAGTAAAAATTATGTTTATGTGTCACATAAAGTAGATTATAGTATTAATGATATTTTTAAAGTTTTAAAAATAAACAATGTGATTTCAAAAGTATGGTACACTGGTTAATCCATTGATGTAAAGATTTATAATTAAATAATAATAATAAAAAAATTTCACTAATAAAAAAATTTCTTACAAAAATGTGATTAAATAATAATAAATTTGATGACATGGTCTTCTATTTAGTTATCTAGATGTAGAAGATCAAATGAATTATAATCTATATTAATTATGCTAAATCAGGTTAGAAAGAGAAAATAAACAAGTTAATATAATAATATTTTTTATTTTATAATCTATCTTTAGTCACGTGTTTAGACTATGATAAAATTAAATTATAAAAACTCGTGCACTGAGCGTGATAGGGCTGTAACTAAACCGGTAGAAAAGCCGCACCTAACTGCTGTAACATTGGACAAATGTAGTATGCGTGAGTTGACCACGTGGCCCTGTCTCGCGCTAGTTGATTGCCACGTGGAAGCAGCTACCAATTCCGTGGAAGTGAAGTGTAACCCAGAAGAAAACAATCCAAGATTCCAATCTGGAAGCTGGTGGACTGACTTATCTTTCTTCTCTCAATTCTCTGTTTTAACCTTTTAGTTGTTATTCACACTCGTATATCTTTTTCTTTTTAATTACCTGAGATCAACAATCAATTTCATACTTTAGTCTATAAAGAAAGAAAAGATGGGTACTTCGTTTCTTTATAATTGAAATTATAATTATCATTACAAGTGTAGCGATTATGTATAAATAGATAAATTGTATTAATAGTGCTAAGGCTACAATCCAATCTTACTTTATACAGTACTTCAAATATTGTTGTGCTACACATTTCCTTCAAATACAAAATTTTCTTTACACTTCTCTAATTTTAGAATATAGTCCGAGTAAATTTATTATAGTAATTTTATATATAGAAAAAATAATATATAAATAAAATTTGAAACAAAATATTAAGATAATGATTGAACATGACTTTATATATCTAACTACAAGTGAAATTTCACTATAATTAACGAAAAATGAATGAATGGAAGCTCAAATTTCATACATTCATATAAAAAAAATCAGCTCACTATGCTCATGTCAATGAATGGTAAATGAACATTGATAACGTAACACTCCACTTATTTTAATTTCATCACGAATTTAACTTTAAAAAAAACTAATAATAAGTTAGGTGAAGATTGCTCTGAATTAATATTTTGGTGATAGCTAACATGTCTGAATCTTTTGAAGAATCAGGAATTTTTTTAGATAGATTCAATGGATTCTCAAATTGATTGTAATTACGAATTTCCAATTGACCTCAAATCCAATAAGATAAGTTTTCTTTTTTCCAATGAAAATAATACTAACACGTAGTAGCTTCCAGCTGTATAAAAATACAGTTATTTCTGTTACGAAACAAAGGTTAATACCGTACTTTCACTGTATAGATTTCCATGGCCGCCAAGCAATTAAGAGCAGAGGATTCAGACGAAAGAGATTGCAACACAAAATCAATTAGAATACTCTTTTCTTTATGTATGAAATCCATGCGTCTTTGACTCTTCTTTTCTTCAATTACAGAGTTAATTTCTGTAAATTCTCTCTAGCCCACTTAATTTCTGCGTTCATTTTCGAAGTCAAATTTGGAAATTTCGTTGTTTTTGTATGAAAGCCATAGCTTCAACACCACAGTAATTCTCTAGAATCTTTAATTCCTTTGCTTCTTCATCGGTCTTGCTTCTACAATTGAACTACAGCACTGTATTGGGTCACCTAGGGCAAAATTACCCATTTCAATTTCAATTTGGGAATCGCCAAAGAAACGCAAAATTCAAGCAAACATTTTATTTCCTTTGGGGGGTTTTTGGGGTTCGTGATCTGAATCAAAATCTAGCTTCAATTTGATCCATGGTTGTTTCCACAATTGCGTTATACGCGCCCCATCCATGCCAAATCAACGGCCATTCGAGTTTCGATTTTGAATTTAACCCTAGATCTTCGCCGGCGACCTCCACCAGCGCCGGCGGCGGCGGTCTGTCGGCCTTGTTTTCCTCTCCGGCGACCAAACACGCGCCGTTTTCTGGCGATAGAGAAGAGCTGGGGTCCCTATGGCACGATAGAGGAGAGGATTTGAAGGAATTGAGTAGCTCATTTCGGTATTCAAATAGTAAATGTATCACCGGATGTTCTCTGAAGAGAGATCAGAGTCCAATTTCGGTGTTGCAGGGTCCGGTTTCGTGTTCAACGAGTCCTCCTAGTGTGGGATTTCAGAGCTCTTTTCATGGCTCGACTAGCCGGGGGGCTAGTGGATTGTTTAATGGATTTGTACGGCATGCTGTTGGATCCTGTGTTGATTATGATCCCCCGAGTTTCGAGGTTGAAATTGCTGAAACTAAACTGGGTTCTTCGTCTGTTGCTGTGGACGAATTGACATTCAACATGGAGGACAGTTTTGTGGGGGCAAATGATGAGCCCTATGCCAAGGATTTGCTGTTGAAAGCCCAGTTGAGGCACAAGATTTTCACTGAAGATTTTGTGATCAAGGCTTTCTATGAGGCTGAGAAAGCACATAGAGGACAGGTAAGGGCTTTTATGAGTTCTAATTGAGTTCGGATTAATTTAATTTGATTTTGTTATGAAGTTTCGATCTTTTGTTTTTCTATAGATGAGGGCTAGTGGGGATCCTTATTTGCAGCATTGTGTGGAAACTGCGGTGTTGCTTGCAATGGTTGGGGCGAATTCCACAGTAGTTGCAGCCGGGCTCTTGCATGATACCCTTGATGATGCTTTTATATGCTATGATTACATATTTAAGACATTTGGAGCTGGGGTTGCCGATTTAGTTGAAGGGGTGAGAATCTCACATCTGGTTATTATGGAATAAATTGAGTTTGTGGTATTGTATGATTGGTTTGCCGTTTGCTTCTTTCTTTGCTGTAGAATCTTAATGTTCACTGGGTAGATATGATTTAGAAATGAAGTTCTTTGAAACAAAATTTTATCTTTTCATAAACTCTTAATGCATCAAGACACTTATGTTTCACCCTGAACCCCAGAACTCGCAAAAGTTACATATAATCCCTTAACTTGCAAAAACATGCACCATTTTCCCCCTAATGCTACATGTCAACTTCTGGTTGCAGAGAGAAACTGGAAAAAAATACATCTTTGAAAAGTCAAACCAACCAGAAATTGAACTGTGGTTTTCAAGGGACAAAAGGTGCTCTTTTTCCACGTAAAGGGGGGCAATTGAAACTTTTCCAACTTCAGGGGAAATGGGCGTTTATGGCCAACGGGTTCAATGTATCAGTCCTTTCATAATCTTTGACACTTATACTTGTAATCCAGGTGTATTTGAAGCTTCTAATCCCATTGTATTTGACATTTGAATTCAGGTATCCAAGCTTAGTCACTTGAGTAAGCTGGCACGTGACAACAACACAGCAGACAAGACCACCGAAGCAGATCGGTTGCACACTATGTTCCTAGCCATGGCAGATGCTAGGGCTGTCCTCATAAAACTAGCAGATCGGTTGCATAATATGATGACTCTGGATGCATTACCTCTGATCAAGAAGCAAAGATTTGCTAAAGAGACTCTAGAGATTTTCGTTCCATTGGCAAATCGCTTAGGAATCTCGAGCTGGAAAGAGCAGTTAGAGAATTTGTGTTTCAAGCATCTCAACCCCGAGCAACATAATAACTTATCCTCTAAGCTCGTTGAGTCTTTTGATGAAGCTATGATCGCTTCTGCAACTTTGAAACTGGAAAAAGCTCTCGAGGAAAATGGAACGTCTTACCTTGATCTTTATGGAAGGCATAAAAGCTTATACAGCATACATTGTAAAATGCTAAAGTAAGTTTACTCTTACATTTTTTTTTAACAATAAATTGAAATAAATGTGTGATGGTTTAAAAATCTTCTGCAGGAAAAAGTTGAACATGGATGAGATTCATGATATTCACGGGTTGCGCCTGATTGTTGATAACAAGGAAGACTGTTATAGGGCACTAGAAGTTGTCCACCAACTATGGCCTCAAGTACCCGGGAAATTCAAAGATTACATAGTTCACCCTAAGTTCAATGGGTATAGTTTTATACTTTTACTCGTTAGTACCATGATGTTGACCAATGATTTCTTCTCTAAATTGGGTGAGTTTTGATTTGCAGATACCAGTCTCTCCATACAGTTGTAAGGGCAGAAGGCAAAGTGCCACTAGAGGTTCAAATCCGAACAAAGGATATGCATTTGCAGGCAGAATATGGATTTGCAGCTCACTGGAGGTACAAGGAATACGACTGCAAGCAATCGTCTTTTGTTCTTCAGATGGTTGAGTATGCACGGTGGGTCCTCTCTTGGCAGTGTGAGGCAATGAGCACCGTCCGATCTTCAATCGGCTTTGATGATTCCCGAAATCCTCCTTGTGCCTTCCCTACTCACTCGGAGGGCTGCCCACATTCTTACAAGCCAAAGTGTGACAAGGACGGTCCGGTGTTCATCATCATGATTGAAAACGGCAAGGTTTGTGTCCCCTTTCAACTGAATGGCTAGTGGCAGAACTGAACTAAAACTTAAATGGAACCTTCTCAATGTTGCAGATGTCGGTGCAAGAATTCCCGGCGAATTCAACGGTGATGGATCTACTAGAAAGGACCGGGTGGGGGAGGTCGAGATGGTCCCTTCATGGGTTCCCGGTGAAGGAAGAACTCAGACCGAGACTGAACCACGAGCCATTAAGTGACCCGAGTTGTAAGCTGAAGATGGGGGATGTGGTGGAGTTGACTCCGGCTATACCCAACAAGTCATTAGTAGAATGCAGGGAAGAGATTCAGCGCATGTATGGCCAGCACGGGGTGGCAAGTGCCTTGAGCACAGGGCCGGGGGCTAGGAGAAAAGTTGGGTGGGGAAATTGATAACTGGTTCATTGTTATGCTTGGTGATTGATATTATGTATCACTTAATGACAATTTGTTCTCTGTAAATATTTTGTGTTTGTACATAACAGTAGTGATGGTTCTTCTATTAAAGGCCAAAAAAGCTATAAAACTTCACACATTCTAGAGCTGGCATTCTCATATTTGTTACGCTATGATCTATATATTCTTGAGGCGATGCAAAGTAATATTCATAAGTTCTATTGAATTTTCCTGCAACAATGTTTGGGAATCCAAGTCTTGGCACAAAAATGAATCGTAGTATATCGAACTAATAATCATCACAATGCCAACAACGAGACAGAATTTTGACATGGAAAATCAAACTCATTGAGGAAGCAACACCATTCTTAGATTCTCATGAGAAAGACAAAGTTAAATAGGTTGATATAACAGATATCATACAACACATTGTGTCCTATTCACTGCACTGTTGAGGGGTGAAATTCTCACTTCTGGCGCTTTGCAAGAGGAAAGGAGACCCTTTGAGGAGTAGCAGTTGGAGGGATCTCTGGTTTAGGTTCTTGAGATGAGGGGTTTGGTTCAGCAGTTTCTTCATCATCTTCGGTTTCTTCTACAGCATTGGCAGGCCGCTTCTTCGGTATAGCTAGCTGGTAATTCGGGCTAACCAGTGTGTCCTGCTCCGGCGGGAGTGGGACCCCGGGGCCCGCTATTGTCTTTGGCAATGGGATTTTGTTTCTGCTTCTAGCCAGCTCTAACAAAACCTAACGAATCGATCAGTAAGGTGTTAAGCATAATTCTGTTTCAAGATATCAAAATCATAGAGAACAAGGAGAAATGAAATGATGTCCAGTTAAATTAAGGTCCAATTAGGACTTGGGATCAAAGCGTCTAGAAGAACATTGAAAGATTATAGGCCTAATACGTCATTAGCCCATGAACTTGAAACAAATAGCCTATTGCCCTGAACTTTGAAAAGGTCCCCTCAATTTCCCCAACTTCCAAAAATGTACCAGTTTGCCCCCTTCAACTTTAGAAAATGCACCAATTTACATCCCGAATACCATGTATCAAAATCTGGTTGGAGAGTGAAAAATGACATCTATGAAAAATCAAGCCAACAAGAAATTGATACATGACATTTAGGGGGCAAACTGGTGCATTTTTAGAAGTTGAAGGGGGAAAACTGGAACACTTAACAATTTGACGGGTTGGGGGAGACTTTCTTAAATTCATGGGGGCAGTAGAGGTTGTTTGTGACAAGTTCAGAGGGCTTATGATGTATTTGGCCAAAGATTAGCTAAAAGCCATGAGCCCACAACTTTCATCAAGCAAACTGAAAATTAAATCAAACAGCTAGCAAAATAGATTAGTACTTACTTCTCTTGGCGGCGGTTGTGAGAAGCTGAAATTTACTTTTGACTGAATAGCAAGCTTGACATCATCACAGTCAATGGTAGATTTACTAGCATGTTCTGAATAAACCTGTGCATCTGTCAGAACATCAACAACATAGCGGTACCATAGCTCTAAGAACTGGTGAATAACACGGGGTTCATAGTCCTCCACGCCCATTGATTTAAGAAGTGATTTGACAATCTTAGCATCTCTCGGCAAGTTGTCATCTCCTTCAGCCATTTCTGCACAAAGGATACCAGTACGAAATTTAATGGCTGACATCTGAAAGAACTGATTTGCTCCCTTTACTAGCAGTATATTCTAAAACAAAATCATAGAGGCACAAAGTAATGAGAAGCTAAATGAAGATGGTTGGAGCACAATAGTGGAATTTCTCATGCTAATTTTTATAAATACAAGGAATAAGAATATCTGATATTGAAAAATCCTTCATTTTTTAACATATGGTGAAGTTAATTATGTGGACTTCTGAACAATTGTTTGTACTTTTGTACAAGACCATTTCCTAGACACAAGAGACCATGTCAATGTAATATGCAGGTTTTGGGCAAGTAATGGAGATGATTGAGAACTATCAGCAAAAGCACAGGCTATCTAAGTAACTCCTTCTTAAAGAAAAATGGGCCTTCGGTACGAGACAAAATGAAAAAATCCTATTAGCTTAAAAACTTCATACACCTACATTCAACAACATTCTGGATATATACGGCAAATATCAAAAGCTTTACTTCAATGCAACCAAATCCAGAGACTAGTAGAAAAGCTTGCAA
>CAOJBJ011701819.1:0-15999 GCA_948291685.1 Euphorbia celastroides | reverse complement strand
TAAAAAAACTGAAATAGAAGATAAGAAGACGTAAGACGAAGGGCCCTGTCAATTCTCATCAGTCTCCCTTCTTTCATCTTTATATCAATCCGTTCATTATGGGTGGAGGAGCAGCTGTGAGAGCCGCCGCCAAGGTCGCCGGCATCGGCGCCGTTAACACCGGAATTCGAGGGGGCTTCTCCTCTATCACGCCTCCGGCTGAACACTCTGTGCGCAACGCCTCGCGGCCTGTGTCGGCGATCCTTTCGTCCACGCAGAATGGGAAGGCTGGTGCGGTGGACATGGAAGGAGTGCAGCTGCCGGCTTGGGAGCTCGACGATTGGGAATTCGCCGGAATTGAGGAGGAATCCTTTGTTGAACAAATGCCTAGGGTTGTGTTCGGCCCGGCACCCACCTTGGAGGAGGCGAAAGAGGCCACTTCCGATCTAAAGGATGCTCTCGAAAAGTATGTTTTCAATTTCTCTGACCTTAATGCAGTACCTGTTTACTGATCTAGTCTGGAGATTGTTGGAATTGTAACCGTCTTAAGTTGTTTGATTTTTATAGGTTAGGTGATTTATGTTTCCATCTTGACTTAATGAATAGTCCTCTGAAGCAACCTAAGTATACTGTGTATTCTTTAATCTTTATCCGTCTGGCTTCTAGGATCAAAGCTTTTAGATGTCCTATTGCCTGTATGTAGTGATTTCTTCTTTTGGCCTGTAAATTATTGAGGTGGCGGTGCTTGCTTGTGCTTAAGTGAAGTTGGATAAGCTTATAGATGTATGCCCTTATTTTTTTCTTCTTTTGATCTCTGTGATCTACTTTGGTGTGCATTTCGCCATTTCCTAAATTCTCAAGATTAACCTCAATCGGAAGAAAAACAGAAGCTTCCATTCTTTTCTTAACAGTCTTGAAACAGAACACTGAATTGTCATTTTAGATGCAGTTTTTTGCTGACAGCAGGACCTACTGAAATTGCAAGTTGAATGATGGCTGAAGTTAATCCATTTACTATTTCTTAGTTAAGTTTTTAAGCATACAAAAGT
Source organism: Euphorbia celastroides (assembly GCA_948291685.1). Classification (NCBI taxonomy): domain Eukaryota; kingdom Viridiplantae; phylum Streptophyta; class Magnoliopsida; order Malpighiales; family Euphorbiaceae; genus Euphorbia; species Euphorbia celastroides. The sequence goes on along the minus strand of CAOJBJ011701819.1, from coordinate 14,971 downwards.
ATTTTTTATCTTCCATGGAACATTTTCCCCTAAATGCTGTGGAATTTCTGATGTCAAGGGGAACCCTTCGAAAATTAGAAGTTACTGTACTTACCACAACCTCGAATGATAGAATACATATTAGGGATCATTGATTAGCTGAATGCTGTTTTTATTTCTTTCTCACCATTGTTTTGAGTGTGATGTTTGCAGAGTCTATCTGTCATCTTCTGAATATACTGGATCTAATGGTGGTCATCTATCTACACCTGCTCTTACTAATTCGGAACATGTTGAGACCAAAAGCTGCATAACCCATGATCCAAGGATGACTATTTCACCAAAGTATGCTGTCCAGGCGTTTTCTTTGCTCAATGAAAGTCCTGAAACACAGGTTTGATGCATGTCTTCCTTTCTGTTGTGTTCTGCTTCATTGTTGGAGAGAGTAAATCAAATGTGCCCCCATAAAATGAGGTATTAAATTGAGGGAAAACCTCTGATATGTACAAAATAATTCTTGGAACCTTTAATGACTTGCAAAAATTATGGAGGGAGCTTGATTGTGTGCTTTCTTGGGTTAAACTACAACTGTAATTTGGAATGCTGTTAATTTAGTATTTTAACTAAAAAATATTCATTTGTCAGGTCATTTTTATGCAGGCGGTCATGTTTGATGCTTCAGTGCGATTAAGATTTAGCATTTAGATTAGCTATTCAATTCGGAAGTTAGTTGTTTGCTGTGAAATTACTGTTTATCACTACATTGCATGTCCTTGAATTCAATGTTAATTCAGGGATGACAATATGTTCTTTCCCTAGCATATCAATTATCATGTAGTAAAGCTGCTTTTTTGAAATTTGAGGCTACTGTTTTCACAATCTGTTGCAATGAGAACAACTCATGGACTAAATTTACTGATCCTTGTTCGTTTTCAGACAATAGTTGCTTCGATTGCCTCAGACCCGAATGTGTGGGATGCTGTTTTTAAAAATGAAGCTCTTCAAGAATATTTCCAATCCCAAAAGACCAGTAAGAATAACACCTTTCCCATCCTTTGATACCTATGTGCATCTTTAAAGTTATTCTACACATCCCCTGTCTTGCTACTAATTTCTGTTTGAGCATTGCAGAGACTGTTGCTGATGATAAGTTGCAGAACTCAGAGTCTCCAAAAAGATTTGCTGAATCATCTGATGATGCAAGTGAATCGGGAAGCACCGATAGCAGTCCAGTTGATGACATATTCGAGAACATCAAGCACAGCGTTATTGAAATGGCAAACAATGTCTACAATTTTGTACAGAACATGTTTGGTTTTTCAGGAGAGAAAAGTACCGAAGCTGCTGAGAAAAATACCCAACCGTCTTTCTTTAATAACACAGTGGGAGCCTCATTTATGGCATTGGCGGTGATGGTTATCATGATGGTGGTCATGAAGAGAGCTTAGGGTTCATCTTGCTGGTGACAAAAACTTTGCCGACCACACAAGCTATCAGTCGAGACTCAATTAGCGTTTATGATGCAATGTTTAAGATTGTTAAGAACATATTTCTAGACTGTTTTTATATTGGTCAATGTTCTGTTTTCTTATGGTTTTCCGTGGAATGCAACTTGGGGCCTGTTTGGGGCTACTTTCCTTGAAAGCTCCATTATGAAGCTTTTCATAAAAATAGCAGATTATAGTTTTGAAAAAGTTGTTTCGGCAGTTTTAAACTTTTTGATATAAAGGATCAAAATGCATAGTTAAAAAAAATGATATTATATGAAAAGTTTGTGATATCAACTTTTATGAATGACAGTAATACCAACCAGACTTTAATTATCATGATGGAAATATTACTTAACTATAGTAGCTTTTTTAGTTGTTTTTTTTCCCTTATAGTCAAGTTTTTCTGCTACCTGGAAGTAGGATAAGAAACATGATAATAATATTGAGCTAGCTGTTGTAGTTTTATGACTGCTACTAGTTTTTCGCTCTTATAATTGTACTGCAAAAGTAAAGGTGTGGCATGGGCTCCACTTTATTCCTTTGTTTACATATCTCTTTGATGTTGTTTGCCTCTTTAGTCTTTCCTATCAACACTGCGCTTTTGTTTTAGTAATAATTGAAGGTATAGAATGCTTTCATGTATGAGATGCATTGGGTTTTTCATTAAGTCTGTCTGCCGATAAATTCTTGGCCTAAGCATTCTTATGGACCATTCAGCTGAAGCTTTTGGTGTTCTTGTTTCTGAGTTCCGTGTGGAGACCATAAAAGACATCTTTTACTGTCACACCTGTTCTAGCTGCTGTCTCCATTTCCTGTTCTGATAGCGAAAATGTTTTTTTAAGGCATATTGCCGTGCGTAAGGGTTTGGCTCATATTGCCCACAGGTTTTGAAGTGAGCTCGAGATGTTTGATGATTAGAATAACCTGAGAAATTTCTCCTAAGTATCTTTTGTTCATCTGAGTTGGATAACGGCTCATGCCATTTGAAATTGACGTCCTTTTCCCATGAACACAATAACCATTAGTATACAGCTTGTTAGAAGATGGTACAAATATCAAATAACTTCGTAAGTGGTTAAAGGTAACAGCCTTTGGATTTAACTGACATATTAATACCTCCTACCAGTGTCACAGGCTTGGATTGTTCACTGAAAGAAATCCAATTATGTTCCCTATATATGTTCAAATGCTTGGAAACAGGGGAAGATATGGTGTTCAAAGTTCTTCACATTTAATACCCTGGAAAGTTGATGTACTTGCAAAACATGTGTGCTCAACTATCGTTCTTAATTATTGTAAACCAAGGAAGATCCCAATGATATAACACTTTGTTTATTCTTGCCGGTCTATTTTGCAGCTTTGCTCCGACTACACTTATATATAACCCAGATCGCATATCTAGTCAGTGGCGGACCTACATGTAACTGAGGGAGGGCCATGACCCCCCCTCACTTTTCCGAAAATTATGTAGTTGTATATAATGTAATTTTCTGGAAATAATCAGTAAGATAAAAATAAATTAATGGAGTCAGTGATGAAAACATCAATCCTTGTTGGGGTCTTTTTGGTTGTTCAATTCCGATACATTTCTATTCTCTTTCATTGTATTCTCCATTTAGTTATGTTAAGTTTACATAATTTTTGCTACCATCACTTATATCAACTTTTATCTCCTTTACTTATTATTTAGGTTGGCTTTCTTTTCGTAACATTGATATAATTTTTTTTTGAAAAAATGAAAGCTCGGTATAGCAAATAGGATGTAAATTTGAAAGTTGTATTGAATTTGAAATTATAGTTCCTTACTTTACTTCATTACATATGCCTAATTACTAACATATTTGCATATGTTTTTATTGTATTGGATTGGAAAAGCATTTCGATTGAGAAAAACTATTTTAAAAACCAAATATAGTTGGATAACCGAATGACATTGTAACTCAAGTTTTGATAGTAAAAAAATACAAATCTCTAACATTTCCATCAACAATATACTTTAACACTTATTTTTCTATCGAGTGATCAAAGTTTTCAAAAGATTATATCCAGTTAGGAAATAGTTGTGCATGAATGTTTGAAATCCGTATATGTATTACTCTACCGAGTCTTATCTTAGAATTAGGTGTATCAGTTTTGGCAACCCTCATATTCAATCCTGCATCCGCCCCTCTATCTAGTTATGGTGGATGAGTTTTCCTATAAAAATTTTCAAACTAAAAACCTTATTTAATCAATACTTAACTACTTAGTACTTGAACCAATTCTTATTGACAATCATAGATTATTTATTACATGTTTGGTATATGGAATAAGTATTTTATAAAATAGAATAAAATAGAATGAGGTGAAATCAATAATGTAAATTTGATTGATTTGATGCCTTAGATCCATAATAGCTATTTTTAGCTATTACACTTCTTATAGGAACACAATTTCTTTCACTTGACCTAGGAATGACTATTTTTATAGTTAATGATAAATATAATGGACCCAAAACAATACTGTAAGTCTCTCATGTTTCACATTTTAATATTTATTTTTGTTCTATTCCAAGAACTAGCGAATCAAAGAAGCAAGCGTAGGGAAGCCATAGTGTTCAAAATCTTATTTTCATTGTTGCTGTTATCTTTTTAAAACATTGCTGTAAATTTATATTTACCATTTATGTCACTTAATTTTACACGGGCTTTTGAAACATCATGTTATCTTACTGTTTTCGGGGAGATTCTAAGGTTAGAGATTCTAAGGTCACTTTGTGGCTTGCTTCATCTTTCGTTCCTAAGCCCTCTGCTCCTCCTCAACAGGCGGAACCCAATACTAGTCTCTTTGTCTCTGGTTTGCTCCTCTCTCTTCCTTTCTTTCTTCGACTTTGTTGTTTTTGTTCTCTTCATCACGATCGACGAATCAGTTATATAATGGCTGTTCATTTCAATTTGTCATATCTCACGTGTCTTTTTTTCCTCTAATTCTATGCTTTCTCTTAGCATATGTTTACGAGTTGATTAGGCTGTATTATAATCTTATCTTTCAGAAAGTTAGTATTCCTATAAGTGAATGTAGAATTCATCAATTGAAACTCATGGTTGGGATTTAATTTTGAGTTATGAAACTTCAATGAAGATAAATCAGTTGATAAACAAAAGTTGGACACCTTTGGTTTGGCATCATCCTCTCAACTGTCAATTTCTTTTTGCTGAACTCACTGCTTGCGAGCCATGTTCTGATTATATAAAACTAATATCTTGCTCTCCAATCCCAATCAACTTACAAAACTCTGTTCTATCAGAACGTTTAAAGTTCTGAAGCAATATAAGATGCTCAACCAAACATTTTTGTCTATTCAATAACGTCTTCTTTGTACTCTGCTTCTCTTCAGTACCTTTATCAAAACGCATAATTTCTTTTTGGGCTTGATGTTTCAAAAGAAGTTGCTCCCATAAACATTTTCTAAAATAACAGATTTTGAGTTTAAATGCCACATTTTGGTTATTCAAAAATCAAAATTTGCTGCTTTTCAGACAAGCTTGAAAATGGAGCTTTTCAGAAAGTAGTATGAGAAAACAATTTCTAGAAAAGTTTGACAATGGAGTTTTTCAGGAAAGTAGTTTGGGAAAGCAATTCCAAACTGGCCTTTATATCAGCTTTTGCAATTAAGTTCATATATTTGGCGTTGATTTTTCGATTTACGCAGAGTTGAGTATCTGTAAGTATATTTGGTATTGGTTAAACTTATTTACAATGTAAACAACAATAATATTACTCCAAATACCTAACAAGGCTTCCGCACAAGCGAGGTGAGGAAGGTCAGGCGTACGCATCCTTCCCCCTGTGAGAACAAGGGAGGCTGTTTCCATTCGACCGTGAAGTAGAGGTGCAATATCTATTTGTGACTTCACAACTAAAGTAATTGAGATAGTTTTGTGAGCTATTTTGATCTCGTCCATTATATGAAAACCCAAATAATGGTGAATCTTTGGCTCCACCAAAATAACGGGCGGTTGAACTTAATTTACATAACATATATTATTCCTAAGATTTTATTACATAATATTTGTGCCGATTTATTACTACATACAGACCCACGATGGTGAAGTCTATTTTTACATTTTTTTCACTTTTCTTTTGATAGTTGTACTATTTGGTGCATAATATTTGAAAAATGTGGCGATGAACATAAAATTAAGATTGAAAGCACTTACAAAAATACAAGTAAAATTTGTTCATAAAAGTTACTCAATTTTGTCTTAAAACGAGTTTCTAGTTACGTCCTTTGTGAAGTGGGCATTCGCCCGTTCAGAGAAATTATAGGAAATGCTATTAGTATTTGACTTATGAGCCTCTGATCCTTTTTTGGTGAATTCGCTTGTGTTTTTTTCTTGGTCTATTGTTGTCTCTATGCAAATTTCTGCTTCCATATTGCATAAGTTCATGTTGATTCTTTGACTTGGAGTATTACTGATTGGACCTGAAAATGTTTTGTCTTGTGATATTTATAATTTGGAATGCCTACATTTTATGGGTTTTAAAAATTTCAATTTTTGCCCCCTTGTTTGTTAACTCATATGTTAAATGAATGGATTATTTTAATCTACGTAAAAGATGACACAGCGTAGCTTGCATTTGTGCTTACAAATTCATGTTAAAACTGTACGTATTAAACATGTATCTTGAAGATAAAGAACTGAGGTACATGTATGTTTTGTTCATTTCTTTCATCTAAACTCATTTTAAGTCAGGTCATTTATCATGTTTACCAGTTAGTTATGCGCCATGTGAGCATATCTCTAAGGCAAGAAAGAACTGCTGATTTGATGCTGGTATGATGATGACTAGTGGACCTATTTTGTTCGTTTTTTAGCATCTGTAAAATATTCCAATTGATTATCTAATAGAACAATCTTATAGACAGGAGAATTGAGAGAGTATACGGAGTTTCTTGATTATGCAACTCTATGGAACATATTTCTAGAACGGCATTGTTTTCTTGAACACATTGTGGATATATATCGATTATGAGTATATGATTGAAATTATTTGAAAAGAACATTCAATGTCAGAATCAGTTCTTGATATGGTGTTATTTGCAAAATGCTAAAACTATAAATGGTGATTGCCTTTTGCGGCACAGTTGGTCCCCCATTTGCATTTCTTATGTAGTATGTGACTTTTTGGTAGTAAATGTATGCATCTCTGTCTTGTACTATTGTTTTCTCAACTTCTGTGTTTTAGTTGTGGCTTATTCTTTTGTGATTCATTTTGTTCTAGTGCCTTCTTGAATTTTCTATCTTGCTCCTTCAGGTGTTTATAGACCTTTGTTTTTATTTTGATTGAAGATATCCAGATTGCTGCTGTTACCTTTATATAGTCACCTCTGTGATGTTGTGTTCTCATAATGTACAATAGGTGGTCAGCTTTTCAATATACCGTATGTCATACCTTCCAATTTGGGTTAAAGGGTTTTTTTATTTCATGTTTTATTAGGACTGAACAAGTGAACTACACCAGAGCAACTGAAGGAAGCATTTTCCAAATTTGGTGTAGTAGAACAAGGTTTAAGCTTCTTTCCTTTATTTTCTTTTGGAGATTGCTTCAACTAGACCTATTTATTTTTCTTATCCTGCTCTCTTCAGCAAAAGTGACTGACCGAGCAGGATATTCTAAGGGATTCGGCTTTGTTAAATATGCTACTTTAGACGATGCTGCAAAAGGTATAGAAGGCATGTATGGCAAGGTAACCATGCTTTCTAATGTAATTTTTGTTCCTTTTAATTTGGAAAAGTATCGTTGTCCTGGAGTTCAACAATATTTGTGATGTAATAAGTTGATTCAATGAGCAGATCATCCATACTAATATCAGAATTTTCCAATGCCTAATTGCCTAGTTAGCATAAATCAACTTCAATGCAGAGGATCAGATTTGCTGATTTTTACTATACGGAATTGCGTTTTATATTCATCGTGTTACGTGTGTCAAAGAAACAAACTTTTGTGTAGGATAAACAATACCAACAAAAAGTAGAGTTGTACCAACTACTGATACACAAACAGAATTTGTGCTTGAACTCCAATTTGGAAGTTGATTCTTGTTGCAAACCAAAAGTTATGCATTCAAACTCTGAGATGGGTTGCATGCATAGGATGTCCTTAGCAGTTGCAGCTGATTTAACCCTATTCATATGCTCACCACCATGATCTTTTGCCCCCTAGTAATTAGAAATTATGAGTTTGTTACTTATTTGTTTTGCACTAATTCCATCTGGGTTTCTCATTGGGCATGAATAATCTAGCATGTGATTTTGTAGTGGGTTGGATCTTGTAAAATGCAAAATCTTGTTTGACAGCATGATGCTTACTCTTTCGAATGCATATGCCCGTTGGATGTATCGATTGCTTTGATTCTAAATTTTGCATATTATTAGACTTGTTTAATGTTATCTTAGTTTCTGATTGAGATTGAGTGTGACAAATGACAATGAAAAAGCCCTTTGTTAATAGGCTAATGAATGTAATATGATTGGTTTTGTTGGTGTAGTTTTTGGACAGGTGGGTTATATTTGCGGAGTACGCAAGACCCAGACCAGCACCTCCTTCATCTGAGAATTATGCCAATGCTACTTCATGTGATCACAGTACAAGTTCCTCGTCAACTCCTCCATATTGACAACTCCATAATTATTCTAAGGGTAACCCAATTTCTCTTTATTGTGATTACATGTCCAACTGTTTGCCCCTTGTTCGTAATTTCTTATTAATTGTTTTGAGAATATAGGCTCCCAAACACACCCTTGGTTGTTTTCGTCTCTTTCTAGAATTTATCTCATGTATTTCTTTTTCTTTTCACCATCACTAGTCAACTATCTTGTTATCTTTATTTGAACTAAACACACCCCAAGTTTGTTGACTAGTCTGTTATGGAAGAAGAAACCTAGGTGTTAGGGGCCCTTAATCCCTAAACTAACCAGTTTAGTCTTAATCTCATGCTATATGGATTATGTGATGTCATGATAGAGGTTTATCAATATCAAGTATGCACATTCCATTTGAATGTTACCCCAAGTACAAATGCATATAGTTGGAGCCAACGGGTCCCAATCCCTAATTTAATTATGTTATAAGAGGTCCCATAATGATTCTACATAATATGGCACTATTAATATCCACTCTTATGTGCATGATTAAAATAACTGAGAGGAAACACATGGGCCACCATGTTTTATATAATCACTTGCCTTAATTTGCATTATTTGGTGTTACCTTTTTTCTGAGCACAATCTGAGCTTATTTTCATACTGTAGATTTTGAACATTTTTCCCAGGAATGGAGATCCTTTTTTTCATAGAAACACCTTGATATACTTAAAAAAATTACAGGATTCTAAGTATCCGGCTATTGTTTTTATATAACTGTACAACGGCTGACGTAATTCTATGGCGTCGAAATTGTCAGAGTTCCGGTGTCTTGTGAGACTGGAACTTTTGCAATCTTGTTCCACCATTTAGTACACCGGAATTGCTCAGTGTTTATTTCCAAAACCGCACCGCATTGGTATTTATTTCGGCCAAACGGATTTATTAGGGACTTAATCCTCATTTTATGCATCTACAAAACCATATTAGAACATACTGAAGTAGACACTATTTGGCTACAACTGACTACTTCTTGGCTAGATTTGGATCGACTCCTCTCTGCTATCATCCCAATTCGTTGTTATGTCCTCTCGCCCCAAAACCATGTTGTTGCACTTTGATTGGTGGATTTTGAAATGGACATGAAGGCTAATAAAAATTATTGTCTGTTTGAAGGCTAATCAACTCGTACTGCCCTATGAGACAATATTTTTAGAATGAAATAAGCAACAGTCAACACATATACCAGTTCCAGTAGCCAACACAAACAACAATAGCAGCTAGTGTAGCCCAACAATGAATTTACTATCTCATTACTAGTGAATAAGATGGAGGAGAAATTGTCAAGTTGATTCCCTAGTTCATCGAGTTTAAGAGTTGTTAAGGATGCTTTTGATATTTTTGGGGAAATTGCTTTATAGAAAATCAATTGTAGAATTACAAGACATTTTTATTAGAAACATTTGTTTGTTTTATTTTTGTAGCTATTCTTGTTTTTATTTTTACTTCCACTCGTTTTGTTCTACTGCAAATTTATGGAGGAAGTTGAATGACTTTTGCTTAATTGTATTAAAGAGTAAACTTGTTCAATGCCATGAAAGAAAGCACATAGCTTTATAGGTTCACAATATGCAAAGAGACATCTGCAGAGAGCTAACTGTAATTAAATTTTGGTGAATTGTTATGAGCCATAAATTGTAACCCATAAAGAATGATTATCCAAATGAATTGAACATGTAAAGATCAATGAAATACACATTAACATCACCGAAAAATTCGTATGAACTACAATTTCACACCTAAGCACTCAAGCAGAAGAACACAAACATCACAGGCGAGGCAATCACGAACAGCTTCAATTTAATTGGATTGATTCATCAAAAAGATATCTTGAAAGCCTGCAAAGAAAAAATGAGTTAAATCAGATTCCAGGTACAATAATGCATTTAAAATGCCGAAAAAAAACAGTTGTAAATTCAATAACGCAACTGATAAAAAATTAGATGATGTTGGTATAGTGCTTTTCAAATTGAAAGAATTTGTTGATCCTTTAGTTAAAACTTACAGGAATTACTTTGATTAAATCAGTAGCAAGCTTGAAAATGAAAAGCAAAATACTACATTACAAGTTCCATAAAAATATGCAGCAATCTAACAATGGAGCCATATGCTAATGGAGCAATCTAACCAAATTTCAGCTATTTCATTGGTTTTCTTCAGCTTCCTTCAAAAAGATATCATGTTTCTCTATGGAGATCGCTTCTACATTCACAAGATTTAATGGCTTAAATCAATACTCTTTCCCACATCATATGAATAACTATATTTCATAAAATCGTGAACAAAGCATACTTACAAATGTAATTTTGCTCGCATTTCTATTAAAAGTCGTTGATTAGTCGTTTGAAAATCAAAATTAGATTTCAGGAATTAGAATGAAAACAATCAGAAAACCTCAACAAAATCTATTGCAATCGTAAACGCAAATCAACAATAGTAGAAGAAGAACGGTTCAAAGGCATTAACATTGGAGGCTGTTAACGTTAACACTGATGTAAGCTGACTAGGATTATTTTTGCCATGTGTTAGTCTTTCAGTGGAACATACTTGAGAACAATTGAGTATTTGAGCTTCGAATCTTTGGCAAATTATTCCTGTAAAAGATACTTTCGTATACAGTACATTGTCACTCACTTATTGTGTTACTTTTATATCAATCATTACAGGTAAGTGTAAAGCGTGTCTAAATTAAGATTACATGCATTTTCAATGGCGTTAAAAGAAAATACAAAGTTTACGTAATAGGCATTGCTTGTTCATCAAATATTTTGCAGTTTTAATCTAGTGTTTAGGCTTCTTCCTATAACTATTGAGAAAATCAAATTTAATGTTGCACACGTTTTTATTAAAAAACACTTCCAACATAGTAATTTATTAGTCCTTCGGTTATCAATTTAACTGTATTGATGGGTTATGGGTGTAAAGAATATTTAAAAATCAAGATAAATAAACCAAACATTTAGAAATAAAATTTAAGGTGTAAGTTATTTTTACTTTGTTTTTTTAGTAAAATGTAAATCCTTGAAGAGGTTGGGTTTCGAACCCATGACCTCCCATCAACACATTGGAAGGTGTACCACTTGACCAAAGGTCAACTGATTGGTTTTACTTTGTTTTGAAACAAAGTAAGGATTGCTATGCACATCTGACCATTGAATTAAACGGTGGAGCTCACTCTTCCTAAATAAAGTTCATTCATCTAATGATAAAGAGAAACAAAATAATTTTACTTTATAAAAAATGAAATCACCTTAAAATCTTTATAATTTAAAAAGTAAATTAAAATAACACGGCAAAACTACTCTGCATGACAGCGAGACTCATATTGAGAAAAAGACAAATGTATTGTAATCTAAGAGTCTGTTTGGGATTGCTTTTCAGAGCTGCTTTCCCTGAAAGTTCTATTTTGAAGCTTTTCCTAAAAGCAGTATATTATAATTTTGGGAAAGCTGTTTTGACAGTTCTTAACTTTTTTATATAAAAGATCAAAATGCATTATCAAAATAAAAAAATGATGTTATATGAAAAGTTTGTGATACCAATTTGTAGAGATAACTGCTCTAACAGCAATGTCAAATAATCAACATCATCAGTTAATAACTGATTCACCACTCTCGATAATATATACTTTCTTTTTAGAAAAAAGAGAACTCAATATGTTGAAATTTCAAAGAATGGGACTTTGAAGAACGGGTGATACTAAAATATTAGGAGATTGACGAATTTGTAAGAAAATTAGGGTGTTGCTTACTTCCAAAAGGGACAATATTTGTTGTTGAAGGTTTTTGGGTTTATATTAAAGTGTTTCATTATATACTGATAAAAGTGTAAGAGAGACAAGATGAACTCTCGTGCACATGAGAGAAATGGTCTGGAAGTCATCTCTAGTGCTAATTTGTCAATTTGCCCACTTGTTCAGGTGATGTTAAGCCACGTTTCATAACTTTTTATTATTTTTATGAGAAAACATTTTACTAAATATTTTTAAATGTCTTACCCGAAAAAGTCACATTTAAAGTGTTTAATTTTTTGTAACTGAAAGTGGTTTGAAATTTGTGGTAAACAACTATTTTTTTCCTTAATGAGTATATATATGTTTTTATTCTTTCATTTATTTTCCAACGGGTATTTTTCCATTACAACCTTTACAGTCCACATATGTACCTGCCTTCGGACTCTATTACTATTCATTCAAATTATTATTCACCCAAATTTGCCACTATTCGCCTGGAGTTACTATTCATCCGACGTTATTGTTCATTTGGAACAATTTATACACTTTTTCCTAACAGAATTTACTACGTACATTACATACTTGAAGTGGATTTTGCGTTACACTGATTAATGGTGGTTATTATTTAGGTTAATTGCTTCTACCATAAAATATATAACCTTATATAACCATTTAAACTTTTATGTTATTGTCCCACTCTTCCCAAAAGAAAATCCTTTGACTTGAAATAGTGGTAAATTAATTATAACAATATACTTTGTATTTTTACTCATTTTCAAAACAAGATTTATAAACATCTGTTTTCCTAAAAAAAGGTTTGTAATTTTTCACCGTTAAATAAGTTAACGAATTTTACATTACACCATTAAAATTGATGACATAAGCACGAGCCAAATGGGAAATTAATGTTCAAATTGATTTCCACCAAATTCTTTTTCCCATAATTGCTGCTTATAATCAAAGGCAAAACGAAACCAAATGAACGGTCGACTAAGGAGAAGGAATTCCAGTAGCTAGTGAAATCCAAGCGCTGATCCCGTTAGAAAATGCTCAATGGCGTTTTTGGGAGGATTTATCAATTTTTGCTTCAGACCGCCAAGTTGACAATGCGGTTAATGTGGTGGTGGATTTATCCGAATATAATTAGGCTATCACTGCGGTGTTTGATAAGGAGGAGAGGATTTCTGCCTCAGATGATTTCTGACTCAGAGGCTATCACTGTGCTAGTTACACAAAGCTTTTCTTTTGATTTTTTGGATATTTATCGATATAATGAGATAGAGGAAGGAGATAATATTCGCCTTCCAAGGAAACCAAAGGTTTCAGTTGCTACTAAGGAATGGGCTAAGCTAGAGCGAGAAAACGCTAAACAGGAGAACAAGGAACAATCTAAGAGGGAGTGTAAACCTCCTTTAAGATATTCTCCATAATTTGGATTATTGTTTCTCCATAGTTTGTAGGCTATTGATGGCCGATATGGCTGTTTGATTCTTATTTTTTTTTTGTACTTCTTCTTTTTCTTTTTTAATAAAATAACCTAGGAGAGGGATTTTAACGGCGGTGGTATCCTCTTGCCTTTTCCCTCTCTCTAGGCTACCTTATATATATATATATATAAGAAAAAAAGCTAAAAAGAAGCAAGGTAAAATTTACTTTGTAAAAGACAAAGTAAGGATAGCTTTCATCTTGTGTATGAACTCAGAATATAGATAGGAAGAAATTAAGTTACCAAGGGACGTAGAAGCAAAGTAGCCAAGAAGCTATGCAGAAATGTATCTATACGAAGAAGAATGTCAGTTTCTAAAGTTTTCCACTCTACTCCAACACTTCTTTGCCTATTAAGTAAAGATTTCATGGCATAATCACCTTACCGACTTTCGCCAAAAAGATCAAGTTTTTATCTGATGAGACGGTTCGTAGCATCGATAGGCTTGTCATCCCACAATACCCTTGGTCTACCAAATTCAATGAGTTAATTTTTGGTCTGCCATCAATAAAGTAATAACCAACATTTGAATTCGGCATACAGACGGGGTGAAGTTAAGCTAGTTACATATATAGAAATTTCAACACGCTTTTACTTTTATTCTTGAGATATTTGCTCTTGGAAATGCAGCATTTTGCTGGTAAAGTGTGACAATTCAGCAACTGTTGCACTTGCAAAACTAAAACATAATAAAAGAAAGTCATTTCCGAATGGAATTTGTAGTAGTTTTTGGTTATTTTTAATTAAAAGAGAAACAATTGGACATTTTGATAAACTGTATGTGAAATAATTGCACTAGTTCACGTGAATGTATCAGGGTATGTGAAATAATTGTATGCCAACTTTGGTAAACTATTTTATAGTCTTTTTGGCATTGATGTCAGAGCTGCTGTTCTTAAAAGTTGGTATCACAAACATTTCATACAATATCATTTTTTCGATTTTGACAGTGCATTTTGATCATTTATATCAAAAGTTGAGAACTGTCAAAACAGCTTTCCCAAAACTATAATCTGCTGCTTTTAAGAAAAGCTTCAAAATGTAGCTTTTAGGAAAAGAAGCTAAGCAGTACCAAACAGATCCTTGATATCAGTTGTTGTGTCTTATTATCAAAATAAAACTCATTCCCGTGAATGAGTTGGAAAATTGAACATTTTGGCTTTAATTAGAGACGGCAATTGTGGAATACTTCTCTACCCTTAGGGTTAGAGCTCGATGCATTATATACGTAGGGTTTGTGTATAAATTACAAAACTAGTCTACAACAATTACATATTACAATATTATCTATCACCCCCCTGCAAGTTGAGCCGGGTGGGATCGCACGGCCAACTTGTCCTGAAGAGTCCGAAACCGTGTGCTAGCCAACGCCTTAGTGAACACATCAGCAACTTGATCATCAGTGGAAATGTACCGAAGAACCAGCTACCGAGAAGACACTTTTTCCCGTACAAAATGGAAATCCAACTCCAAATGTTTGGTCCGATTATGAAAAATCGGATTCGCTGTAAGATAAGTTGCACTAAGGTTATCACACCACAATGTGGGCGGGGCCGTCACGCCAAACTGGATTTCACGTAGCAACATCTCAATCCAC
>CAOJBJ011699484.1:0-11422 GCA_948291685.1 Euphorbia celastroides | reverse complement strand
CAATTCTTGCAAATATGCTACATTGGTGCTTCACAATTCTGCTGTGATGCAAAAATTTAGCTGCTGAATTTGAGTTCTAATTGGTTTCTAAAGCTTCTTCATATGACATTATGGTATTTTTATAATTTATAGGAAAAAGTGTAAAAAGGAAAATACTTTTTGAATGCCTAAAATAGACAATGGGTCTTGGAATCTTTATCAATTAAACAATTATTGCAAATATACTACATTGACGCTTCATAATTCTGCTGTGATTTGATGCTATGATGCGAAAATTTAGCTGTTGATTGCTTAGTCTGCTGATTTTGAGTTCTAATGGGCTTCTAGAGCTTCTCTATAAGATATCTCTCCCTTGGAGAAGGTACAGACTTATCTGGAGTCCCGACAAAAATGCTGACAGTAAACGGGTCGTTAAAGATGAGCATTTACAACCCAGCAACATTGTTGGGGATCCATGTTAGCTCCACCCCAATCAATCTTGTTTACAAAGAAATCGTGATTGCAACCGGTGAGGTACATTGTGATTGAAGATCATAAACTTTTGAGTCATTTTTCCCAATTTCATGTATTGTGAAGAGTGAATGATTTCAATCTGCTGTTGCAGATGAAGAATTACTACCAACCAAGAAAGAGCAGGCGAACAAAATCGGTTACAGTCGAAGGAGATAAAGTTCCTTTGTATGGTGCAGGGTCAAGTTTATCATTTTCACGAAACAGGATTCGAGTTCCATCGACACTTGAATTCGAGATCGAGTGGAGAGGTGGGAAACTTGAGAGGAAAAAGCATAGAAAACAGGTTGCTTGTCCTGTTGTTATTGACTCTACTAGCACTAAGCCAATCAAGTTCAACAAGGGTGTTTGCACTTATAAATGATGTTTGCTTTAGTTGGAAGTTGCAGAGCTTCCATTGAGTTCACACTCGGCTAACCACAGTGAGTTTATATTGTGCTTCTGGTTGTATGTGTGATACTGTGATTTAATGAAATAAGTGTTAATGTTGGAACAAGGTTTGCATTATGTGAGAAATCCTTGTGTCTTAAAGAGTTGTTTGTTTGCAGAAAAATTATGTGCGATGTAACATGTTGTGTAAGGGCACTCTTTATTCCTTTCTGAAATTGTTTCTTTGAAGAATTATTTATTGTTCACCCGAGTTGCATTTGTTAGAAAACTTGACTTAGTTAGGTTTTTTAGGATTTTAATTTTTAGAATAATATTAATTTGTTTAGAATTAGGAGTGCTAGATTATTATAATTTTGCTAGTTTTATGATTCTTAGTGCAGGCAGGATTTTACATTGTTTATGTTTTTTATCAATATAGGATTAGGAATACTACTATTATAAATATGTGTGATCTTCCATTAATTTGTTAGGAGAAAAAAAAAATAGAGGAGAGGTGAATAAAATACAAATTTTTGTTGCTTACAATTTCTTTACGTTCACTTAAATTTTTCTTTATTGTTTCGGCACTCTCAAAACCCAACAGCATTCACGGGTATTTTCATAAAAGCAAAACATGTTCATTCTTGGATTACAATGCATAATGATACTATATAATAGTAGATTTGTTTTATCGATTTTCGAGCACTCTGTTATAGTGCACCCACTTGGTAACTTTGTGAGAACATGTAGTCTATCATATAAGCAATGAACTATAGTTAGTATTATAAGAAAGAAAAGGAAAGAGACTATTGAAGACCATAAATAAGCAAAGCAGCGACACCACCAACGCCGAGGAGCAGGCCAACAATAACTCCGATGGGAGGCAAACCACCTCCTATGGGTTTTCCAGTATTCACATCATATTTTGCAAATCTCCTTTTAGGTGCTTTACATTGCGGGCACTCGTACGAATCCGGCTGCATTCATTTACCCAATTAAGTAAGACAATAAAAAAACAGTTTAAAATTACTAAAATAAGCATTAGGCCAATATTCTACTATTTGAGTAGTGTAAAAAGTTATTGACCTGTTCATCAAAAGGTTTCTGCAAAGTGTAGATGAAACCGCAGTCAATGCAAATGTGGGTAGCCCTAGCCTTCTGAGCCTCCGTCAACTTTCTCCCAAAACGGGGCGGAGCGGGCCGCTTTGGCAAGCGTTTTACATCGACTTCAGCCCCCCTATTGATTCACTATATAGTTAGATTATTAGGTGTTTGATTTAGTTCAAAAAAGAAAGAAGAAGAAAGAACCTGGAGACAACAAAGTATACGGAATCCGACTTAGCTTGGATAGCAGTTTTAGTAAAACCCAGCTTATCCGCAGGCCAAAGCTCATCCCCAAAGAAGCTGCTTGTATACAACACTTGGTCCCCTGCTTTCAATCCTGCTTTTGCTGCATTCCCACCCCCTTCTACTCCCTACCATTCAACTTTTATCACTCTTTATATTTATAGTCCAAACTTTTAAGATTAGTAGCACTCCTAAATCATTTGTGCCAATTGCTATATTTAAATCATGTTCTATTCACCTTCAATTTGGTTAAGTTCAGTTTCGGTTCATTAATTTCAATTGAAAAAGTGATGTAAATAAATTAAGTCCAGTTAAGTTCAATTCAGTTAAGTTCAATTCAATTCAGTTCAGGTTTCAGAAGTTAAAGATGCCTTAAAGATTTAGGTTGCCATTCCACACCCTCTTTTGATTAGAAACGCTCCAAGAAACTACCCCCTCATTGATTTTTCTTTCTGAACAATCCATTCCCCATATCTTCATTCCTTCCACTAGGGTCAATCAGAAAATTCTTGGGGCATTTCTAATCAAAAACATTCTCTTATAAGAACATTGTAAAATTAGGGATAAAATGTCAAAAAATACAGTGTCCTATCTTCGGCTCTTTGCTAATACGATGTTAATTGGTATGAAAAAATGGCATTAATTCCATAACTAATCAAGTAGTGGTTTCCAGCAAAACAGAATAATTCAGTTCAGTCCAAAAGAACAGGGAAAACAAGTTAATTATTGCATATTTTTGAGGAAGCGGAGTGCTTACAGTGATGACAACACCGCCGGCGGGCTTCTGACCCAAAGTGAGCCCCAAAGGCTTGTCCACCTCGACTTCTATAGTCTTGGAAGCCCCTGCAGCTCTTGCACTTATCTGCAGCCCTCTTGCTGGTTTTGACGACACTCTTTTCCCACTCTTAACTGCTAATCCTTTGAAGCTGCTTTTAGGCAAAACAAGTGCTTTCAAAGGGTGGTAAAGCTGCGGCTCCTGAGGTCCCCGGTGGGAACTTGTTTTAATGGCCCAATTGGCATTGGCTGCTGCTACCACTGCCGATGTCATTTTTTGCTTCTGCAAGCCTCTTGCTTTGGTTTTTGCCTTTTAGGCCTTTTCTAGCTTTCATTCTGTGGACGCCATTTCTTTTATCCTTTTCTCCTTGTTTTTCCATGCCACGTGTCCCTTTCTTTCTCCTTTCTTTTGTTTCTTTTATCAAGTGAAGTAATATACTCAATCTGGGCCTTACATTTATTATTTTTCCCATGCCACTTATTAAAGTTTCATTCTACTATTTTTTATATTTATCTAACTCATTATATCACCATTTTTTTAGTGTTGGGTCGTCATCAACTCAAATCAATTAAGTCATCTCATCGTCTTTCGTTTGCTAAAGTTTCATCGCCAATTTCGCATGTTTTTCTGTTGAAATCGCAGTTAAAGTTAAATAATTACGACTGATAAATGGAGAAGTTATTTTCGGTTCAAACTAAACAATGATAACTAAAATGAACTTCAAATATTTTCAATAAGTTCCTCCCTTTCTTGTACACTCACCTTATATTTTACATTTCGGATTAAACATGTTTTTTTTCTTGTTTTGGACGAGCATTGAAATTATATTTCTTTTGAGTTCTATTATAATTTTTATTTGATTTTATAAAACTTATTAAATAAAATTAGTAAATTGATTGAACTAATTCGATTCTATTCGAATAAATCAAATGTTGACCCGTTGATTAATAACTAAAAATCCTACGATATAATGGAAAAGACCGTCCAAATCGAGCTCCGTTCCGTTATCGTTGACCGAACGGAAACGCAGTGTTTGACCCTTTTCTCTTTTCTGCTTTGCACATTAATTGACACTCATCAGTAATCTCCACTAATCAAGGAAGATCTCTAGATTCAAATCTCCTTCCTTTCTCAAAACCCAGTTCGCCCAATTCATTCCAATTTCAATTTCATCCCCCAATAATCCCAACTTCTTCGTTTTTAATCGCCAAAACAATCAACTTCTCAATGATTCGCAGAATATCGGCTTCGAGATTTGTCTTTTTCGTCTTCACCCTGTTCATCTTCCTCTCTTTTGCGGCATTTCTCACTGCCGCTGAAGATTCACCTGAAAATGATGACGAATTTGAAGAATTAGTGGCAATTGACGAGCAAGTAGACGAAGGAGATGAGCTGCAGCACGGAGAACAGCAAAAGGAGGCCGAGGTACTGTCGAAAGCTCAGAGGATAGTTTTGGAGTTGAATTTTGAGAATGCGAAGAGGATTGTTAGTGAGAACGAGCTAGTGATGATTCTTGGGTATGCTCCTTGGTGTCCAAGAAGTGCTGAGCTTATGCCTCAGTTTGCTGAGGCTGCTAATAAGCTTAAGGAGCTCGGGAGTCCTCTTTTGATGGCGAAATTGGACGCCGAAAGATACCCTAAGGCGGCTTCTATGCTTGATATCAAAGGGTTCCCTACTCTGCTTCTTTTCATTAATGGGACCTCTCAGGTCTACACCGGTGGATTTTCAGCGTAAGTGTTTGGCTCTAAATGTCAATGATATTGTGCATACTAGAAAGTGTAAAGTAAGAATCTTTGGTTTCAATTAGGTTTGATTAATGCTTATTGACTTTTGAAATGGTGTTGCTTTGTTTGCAGGGAGGATATAGTGATCTGGACTAGGAAAAAGACGGGCGTACCGGTTATTAGAGTTAGATCAGTTCCTGAAGCAGAAGAGCTGCTTAAGAAGTACCACACTTTTGTCCTTGGCTTCTTTAAAAATTTTGAGGTACGAATCATCACCATTTTACTTTCAAGGATAAGGATTATATTTCTTTTGGAGTTCCAATTTTGATGAATTGGACTAATTTCTGCCTCACTGTTCTGATCTGTTATTCACCAGCGAAAATTCACAGTAGTTCATGTCTCTGTTTTCATAATTCAAATTAGTAGACCAGAGAATGGTTTATATTTAGTTGTTAAAATGACTAGTTGGCCGTTCAATGTTGCATTCTGTTGACCGATCACTTGCTATCTGTTGTGCTCGCTATTTATACACACAAGACACTCCTAAATGGTTTCTTAGTTACACTGTATATTTTGTCCTCTGTTGCGTGTGAGATCAGAATTTTTATCTGCATTTGGTGTCCATTTCACTTTCCGGACTACAGCTATATCCGAGCATGAACTAAACTTATCAAACGAAGAACATAAAATATGCAGCTCCAAAGCATCTCTTCTTTGATTAACGCTGTAATTAGTTGTCAGCAACTGTTGATTGTAGTCCCTAGATCATTTACTCCATACTATTTTACAGCTAATCAGCTTATGATAGTCTTTTCATTTCCAGTGTATGTGTTTTTGACAATGCTATAATTTTCATAGGGGCGTGATTATGATGAATTCTTAAAAGCGGCAGTAGCTGACAATGAGCTCCAGTTTCTTGAAACGAATGATCTTGCAGTTGCTAAAGTGCTTTACCCAGATGTCAAATCTACCAATTTCCTTGGAATTGTTAAAAGCGAACCTGAAAGATACACTGGATATGGTAAGTTGATGATGAAACAAGATAGCGGACATCAAACCTGGATTTTCTTAAAAAAGCAACTGCTATTATTCTTTTCATTAACATTGCTCTGTTGTGATGTAGCGAAGGTTCGTTGTAAGATATTAAGCCTTATTGATTGCTCTAACATAGCATCTTATGCGATTTGTCTGAAGCTTAAGTCAATTGTTTTTACTTATAGAATAAATAATAATTTGGTTGTTTTGCAGAAGGGACATTTGAGACTCGGAAAATTTTGCAGTTTCTGGACCATAATAAGTTCCCCTTGGTTATCAGGCTCACGGATCTTAATTCTGGCAGAGTTTATTCTAGTCCCATCAAACTTCAGGTTGATATCACATTTATTTTGCCTGTTATACTATTGCAGTTTATAATTAAGATAATGCAACTAAGGTGATATTCTTTATTAAACATTTAAATGAAGAATTGTTAGATAAGGTAGAAAGCATCCTTAATTTTATTTTGTTGGATAGTACTAACTATATAGTTATCTTTTTTTATATAGGCATTTAAGCTATATTATTTCTGTAGTATATTTGTGATAGAATATGGCCACACTGTGCAATGCAATATGAGATTTTCCTAAGGATAATGGAACTAATCTACCTATCATATTGACATGAAATTCATTGCTTTCTTAAATGATTGGTATTAGTATTTGCTGATAATATTGAGTTTAATTGGGCTTCTCTTTGCAATGAATACAATCTGTAGTTTAGCTTCAAATTTGGGTATTAACAATAGGGCATGCTAGTAAGACTCCTGTCTTACTTGTCCGCATTTTCATTTGCCATGGAAAAAAGCATTAGTATCACTTGACTTCTTTAACACAACATCTACTTGAATGGTCAATATTGGGAAGAAAATTCTGGAGAACAAGCTAAAAGTGCTGTAGTTTAGCCCATGGACACTTAGGTGACTGCCTTGGTTGCCTTTTCTTCACCTAGCTGTATAAGATGTGTGCCTATTTGTCAGAACTCAGGGAAGATAACATTGATATTTTGTATTAGGGAAGATAATCCTATAATCTACCTTCACTATCAAATCAGATTTAATTTTTTTACTTCTGTCATGTAAAGACTGGCTGAAATTGTTGCAAATTAAGCATTAACACCAATATACAAAAGTACAATAAACCGAATGATTTTGGCCATTTTGTTGATACTTGTTCTAGAGATGATCTTACTGAAATCTTAGCATATCTGGTTTACATTAAGATATAAAATAGTAATGCAAAATAAATCTAATGGTGAGTTGCTCTGTGTTTTCCAGGTCATGATTTTTGCAGAACCTGAGGAATATAAAACTCATGTTGAGCCACTCCAAGAGGTTGCAAAAAAGTTCAAAACAAAGGTATTAGTTTTGACCAATTTATGAAATAAGCCAATCACTTTTGCTCTATTAAATGCTTTAACCTTTCTTCCTTTTGCAGATAATGTTCATTTATGTAGACATAAATGATGAAGATATTGCAAAGCCTTTCTTAACTTTATTCGGGCTTGAAGATTCACAAGACACAGTGGTCAGTTTCCCTTTCTTCGCATATTCAGACGGTGTTTCTCTTATTTTTGTGAACCAATAATTGATTATATCACTTTGCTTCTCATTTAGGTCACTGCCTTCGATAACCGAATCAGTTCAAAGTATTTACTAGAGTCAGATCCAACCGCAAGTAACATCGAAGTAAAATTCCGGCTCGATTTGTTGTCTTTTTACGCTCTGAAAAACTCCATAATTTCAACTAAGGTAAAATGATATGCTCTGAATTTGTAGGACTTCTGCTCAAAGCTTTTACGAGGCAGCCAGCCACCTTACTACAAATCACAACCCGTACCTGATAATGTGATTTTTTCCCTTCTTATTTTGTTTCGTTTTCCTCTCTCTCCTCTTTCTTTTCTGAAATTATCTGATAAAGTTTGAATTTGGCATTGTGGAAACTCCAGACAAACGCAACTGTCCATGTCGTTGTTGGAAAGACTTTTGATGAGCTTGTGTTGAACACCCCAAAAAACGTTTTTCTTGAGGTAGGCATTTTTTGTGGCACTATTTCGAGCTGAATTTTTCCAAAAGTTTCGATCCTTATTTAACTTTTTCGAAAATTGTCACTTTGCAAAAACAGGTGTATACACCATGGTGTATCAACTGTGAGACTACGAGTAAGAAGGTAGAGAAGTTAGCTAAGCACTTCAAAGGTTTGGATAGTTTATTTTTTGCCAAGTTCGATGCCTCTGTAAATGAGCATCCAAAATTGCAGGTATAATATTATCCTCCTCGTTTTTCTGTTTTGATAGAATGAACTAAGATGTACACAAAATTTGACAACTCGAAAACGACTCTTATTCTCGCAGGTAGAAGACTACCCAAAACTTCTGTTATACTTAGCTGGTGACAAAGCTAACCCGGTAATAAATCAGGAGTTTTCGAGGAAATTTTATATTCAATCCGGGAAATTTAGTTTTTCTATAAGCTGAAGTATGGATTTTGATATACAGATCAAACTGTCGATAAAATTGAGCTCCAAGGAATTAGCAGCAGCAATCAACAAACATTTGAAAGCCAAAGAGCAAACTGCCAAAGATGAATTATAGAAGATACCATAGAGATACTAAGGACGAAAAATCGAAATATAGAAAGAGCTAGAATGTGAACCAGAATTAGTTTCTTCAGCCAGTGGTAAGGGACAATTTTCAAATTACTGCAACAATTTGCAGTGTTGCATGAAAAAGAAGCAAAAAAAAAAAAATGCAAAATATGCATACAAGTATTGTGGATTTATGTATTCACTGTTATATTGTTTGATATAGCAGTTTCAAATGGATCTAGTCATTAATTTTATGCACATGTTACCGTTGACTTCTAGAATTATTTTATTTAGCATGTTTATAGCACAAGAGGAAGTATTTTCATTCAACAAGCTGTGTTGTAAATTGAAAAGGATTGAGGTCAAAAAATTACAACAGTTATACCACAAGAGTATTTATTTGATCATTGACAAAGATTTAGGATATAAAAATTGAAACCCAAAGCTAAACAAAAAATAAAAAATTAACTGAACTCAAGTTTCGTAAGAACAAATGTTGTCGAATCCCATGTTGTCGTGATTCTCGATCTTCTCTATCATATTCGCTATGCCAACCCCACCTGTCTCGCAATGAAAACCAGATTATTCGAATCTCATAAAAGAGAATAATATTTTCGAAACAAAATATATCAAAATTTAAACATACCAAGAGAAATTGCACTGACAAAGATTGTGAAAGCAAGGATGAAGATGATAATAGAAGCTCTCCCTAATATGCTAATGATCTTTCGGACTATGTACTGTCCTACAAATGCCGCCACAGACGACACAGCAACAAAGTATAAAGCTGCACAAAAATTTTAAAAATGATAATTAGAAATATGTAAATTGAACTGTCAAAACTATTTCATTGAGTATCCAAATACTAAGTCGGGTACTAGTAACTCACCATAAGGAACCGGGAAACGTTTCAAGAGATAATACTCTACAACCGACATTGAAGCAGAAAATGCCATAGCAAAAGTAGCCGTTGCACTCGATACCTGCATTCAAATTTTCTTAGACATCACAGATGAAAAAGTGGATATTCAAATACCGAATTAAAAACCGGTAAACCAGAAAATCTAGAGAATTTTGGAAAAAAAAAACCTGTGGAGGGACTCCCAACTCGAGAAAAAGAGGTCCCATAATGAAACCTCCACCAAGACCGAGCAATCCACCAACTACACCAGCCATCATTCCACTAAAACAATAAAAAACCAACTGATGTATTCTAAAATTTGTGTCGGCTTCTCCCTTTGATTCGATTTTTCGCCGTCCTTTGTACAAGCTCACGGCTTGGTATGAAGAAATTCCAAGTGCAACAGGAATCTGGAAAAAAAAAACGAACATAAGGAACCAATTTGAAGTTTCAAATGCTAAAAAGCCCACTGGAAGAGCTAAGGTACCTGTAAAAGATTTAAAATCCAGTACTCCACTGAACAAGTTGTAGTGTAATTCTGCACTCAAAAAACGAAAATGAATTAAGGCTAAAATAAATCAATTTTGGCAAAAATTAAATTTGTTATAGACTGTAGAGCAAGGACCTTGGCTATCTCCAGTCCAAGGATAATGAACCACACTGCAAAGAGAAGTCCAAGTTCCACCCACCGAACATTCTCGATGATGCTTACCTGAAATAGTTACTCGGGTCAGTTTGATTATTAATTTTTTTAATAAGTTTTCGCAATGTGCTTACATTAAATAGATAAAAAAAAAATCGCCACCAAATGTGACTCAAACTTGTGGCCTTTGAACAACTAGGCTAAAACATTATGGCAACATTTACCTCTTCTTTTTTTGCCTCGGTTTCTGGTCCATTGCCAGTGCTTGCATCTCCTGGGAGAGGTTTATATTCCACTTCTTCACTACCATCACCTGAGAAATTTGGACCCGTAAGAGACTTCAGATAAAGCAAATTCCCCAAAAGTGCAAAAAGAGTACAAATTAAGGATATTAAATGAACAAGCACCAACTTACTATTTGATGCTAAACGTCTTGCAGCCTCCTGAAAGTTTCAGCAACAATTGAGAGATAAGTTTCGAAAGTTTCACATGAATCAAAATTTACTGAACAAAGAAAATCACCTTTTTGATTATGGTTTCTTTCTTCCATGTCTCTACACCTCTGAGGAAAGCCTTAGTCGACGTGCCTGCAAAAAGCTACCGACTTTGAAGAAAGCTATCCCAAAAAATGCATCCCAAAAACCGAAAATTCGAACAATTGGACTCACCAATGAACAGAATAATCAACAGAACAGTGATCATCCAGTCAGCAAGAATCACATTCAAAATGACACCAATACTAATTCCAAGCACCAAAACCGGTTGAAACAAAAGCGCCAAATCATAGTCGATTATAGGCATATCTAATGTAGGATGCCTAAGCTTCAAATTGTAGTAAACCGTTGAAGCCGCAGCACCAGTAATCATACCTGATTAAATACACGAACTATGAACTTGGAACTTTAACACAATAAAAAGGGATCTCTAATTTTGAATCAGAAATCGGATTAAGTTATCAAAATTCTCACATTTCGAAATGGCAGTTGATGATTTAGCATCAAATCCAATGATCAAAGTAAGCATAGGAACAAAAATCCCACCCCCTCCAACGCCTCCAACGCTCCCAAAAGCTGCCCCCAAAAATCCAATAATGGAACCCACTACAATTTTCCACCCAAATTTCATTTCCTGTTAAATCATGAAAAATCAAAACTTTAGACGACCCATTTGAACAAACAGGCAAAATAAGCAGTCAATCAATGAAGAACACAAAAGTGGACTTACTGGCCAAACATGAGTGTAGCCCAATCGACCTTTTTGCCATAAGAAATTGAGAATTCTCACAAAATTGGATTCTGATTCCTTAATTTGTTCTTCAAATAAAGCTCCCAGCTGTAATCTTGCTTCTGCTGTAACAGCCACTGTTGCAACCCCAACCAAGCAAATCAAAATTGCTCTCACAGAGCTTGAATTCATAGTAAACCCTTTCCATGGCGACCTAATTTCAGCCATTAAAGCCCCTCTTTCCTTCTCTCCCTCTATAGATTTTACAAAAAGGCAGGATTTTTGGGTTCAGAAGAAGCAGCTCTTCAC